>CM070038.1:99880413-99891772 GCA_036250615.1 Ptychadena robeensis
GGTTTCCCCGATCAACATTGACAATTTTACTGATGTAGGACCGCCAAAGTTGATTAGGAAGCTAGGTGAGTCGCTTTGCCCTATGCATTAACAGTTTTGGTAAGGCAGTTGTTTGGGCACCTAGTATATATTCCCAGTAACATCATGTACAGTCACTCTGAATTGAGAAAGCCAGCCGGGTGACTAGCGGAACGTCTTCAAGTAACAAAACACATCAGTTGATTTGAATTAAACACTACAGATCTCCATTGAAAGTATACTGACAAAAATTCCCATAGAAAACCATTACAAACGCTCCCAGTGGCCAATTGCTATATTGCGCCCTGAGTTAACCCCTGGAAGCCTGGCGAAAAAATATGGAATTTTTCATACGATTCCACGGAACAGCAGGTATGTATATTATTTTAGGATTGTGGATCCCTAAGCCATCATATCATACCCATTCAGAGCTAAGTCAAACTCCTGTTGGCTGACATCAAGGGACCAGACATAAACTGACTTCTCATTGGTTTAATCCCCCAGGGAACAACTTCATAGAAGAAGGTGGAAAAGTGGTGACTGTTGGCTAATGGTCATCAGTTATAGAATTCCTAGTGTGCCATTGAGCTCACACTCATTTAATTTTTGTTTCCTTTTTTATGTTGGTTTTATATAATTTTATATATTTCTTGTTCTGTTTGTAATTGTTTTCTTCTTTTTTTCAGTTAATTTTTATTTTCTGTTTGTTATTTGCAGTTTTCTCCCTAAGTTGCCTGGAGGAAACCTTTTCTGTGGGAGATGGCCCTGCATGTATAGCATGATCTACCCCCTCCATGTCCATACGCTGGGATTATCCAGAGTAGTGTGGGCCCTGTGTCCCCGAGTCAGGAATCAAGGCTCCGTGTATGACATTAATGTCTGCTCTTGGTTACTGAGCGGACGGGGGTGCCAACGTACGAGGGGATTGATAATGTCCCGTGACCATGAGGCTGGCAGGGATGCCGGTGCCAGGGGTGAGTTTGTTTTCTTTTTGGTTTATGGTTTGCATACATTGTGTATGCCTGTTATTTTGTTTATAGCTGACCTCGTAATAGATCATAAGTCAGATATATTCTAACATCTAGCAATGTTCATTTTAAGCCAAGCAGAGATGGGTAATGAATATGACCCGATAATAGCTTCTTGCAGGACCCTGTACAGCAGAGCTCAAAGTGAAAGAATTGGAATCAGGTGGTCACCACTTTTATTGCTAATAAGGAACATGCTTATTAGATGGGAGAGTTTAAGCTCTAGGTGCCCAACCATTCGGCCCATTTCCTGTTGATTGGCACCCCCCGCGGTCCACCACTTGCAGGCCCGTGACCTAACTGCCATAGGTACTCGCCTGTCCTCTTATCCCCCACTATTTCATCTTCTCCCGGCAGCAGGAAGAGGAGGTTTGACGTGGGACTCACTTAAGTTCCGGCTAAGCACTTTGATTGGCATATGTGAAAGCCAATCAGCCATGCAGATGGCACCTGTGCAAGTCCCTCACCTCTCCTCTTTCTGTGCTAAGAAGATTTAGGGCAAGGACTTGTGGCCGGGGGGAACAACGGACAGGTAAGCACCTTTGCTCCCACTAAATCTATCCAATGTCATATGTACACCACATTGGGAAAACATGGCCATGCCATGTCACATTATATGGCCAAAGGTGACATAGGGAAAAGTGACGTTGGGAAAAATTACATGGACAAATGTGATATGGGTAAAAGTGACACGAGCAAAGGTTACATGGGCAGCAATGACACAGGGAAGGTTATATGGGCAAAGGTGACATAGTCAAAAGTGACACGGGTAAGGTGCCATGGGCAAAGGTGACCTAGGCAAAAGTGACACGGGTAAGGTGGCATGGGCAA
The DNA here is from genome assembly GCA_036250615.1 of Ptychadena robeensis. Lineage (NCBI taxonomy): Eukaryota > Metazoa > Chordata > Amphibia > Anura > Ptychadenidae > Ptychadena > Ptychadena robeensis. Next base: position 99,882,291 of record CM070038.1, read on the forward strand.
AAGAGACATGGGGAAAAATGAAAAATGTAAAAGTGACACAAGCAAAGGTTACATGGGCAGCAATGACACAGGGAAGGTTATATGAGCAAAGGTGACGTAGGCAAAAGTGACACGGGTAAGGTGCCATGGGCAAAGGTGACATAGGCAAAAGTGACACGGGTAAGGTGCCATGGGCAAAGGTGACATGGGCAAAGGTGACACGGGTAAGGTGGCATGGGCAAAAGAGACATGGGGAAAAATGTCTTCTAGCTATGCCTGCTGTCATTTTTCATTATAAAATGCTTATACAAGTCAGTATAGATTGAAAATGTTATGAATTAAGTTTATTGGATGAAAAATCTAGACGTGTATGGGGCCTTTAGAAGATCCCGGATGAGGATCTGTCAGCAGACAGATGAGTTCTTATGCCCTTTGCATTAATAGGTTTCGGGGGCCACAGGTGGAGGACTGAGGGGGGCCGTCTGGGTTCTAGATAATCTGCAGCACGATACCCCCACCTTTGCCTGCACTTCCGATGACTATATTTTTGTCGTTGGTGCGTGGGTCGTTGGTATGCTGGAATCCAGTAATTCTTCTATCTCTTTCGGGATCTGTATGATAAATGGCGGCTTCAGAGTTGTCGTTTGGCTGAAGGCGTTTCTCGAGTTTTTATATTTAGTCCCCCCACCAATTCTGCGCGTTCTCCCACTTATACAGATGAGAGAGGCGTGTATTATTCATCATAGGTCACCTCAACTATGAGAGACAGAATGGGGGGAAGAATCCAGGAAATCACATGGTCTGATTTATAAATAATTTATATGCAGAGGATGGTGGAAAATAAGTATTTGGTCCCTATGAAAAGTTCATCCCGATACTGAGTTATATCCCTTTTGTTGGCAATGACAGAGGTCAGACGTTTTCTGTAAGTCTTCACAAGGTTGTCACACACTGTTGTCACACCTGTCTGCTGATCCCCCGCCAACACTAGTGGAGAAGAGGCGAGGAACTTGCTCAGGCGCCACCTCGGTTGCTGATTGGCTTTTACGTACACCTATCATGTAAGTTTATCTCCTCTCATCCTCTTACCACACTAAGAAGATCCAGGACGAGGACCTGTCAGCGGGGGATCGGCACACAGGTGATTTCCTATGCACTATGCATTAAAAGTTAGGTTTGGGGGGGCCACAGGTGGAGGATTGAGGGGGGCCACCAAAGAATGCCCAAAGGGCCGCAGGTTGGGCACCTTGACTTTAGATGGTATTAGAAACTAAGTATAGTGTTCCATCACAATCTATATATTCAAGAGATTTATGTAAAGTGGTCGGATGGAGGAATATAATCAAGTCCTTTTAGGGGGGGGTTTCCACATCCCTCAGGACCCCTCCACTAAGCGTATTGCTTGGCGGGGATCCCGATGGAGCACATAGACTTTACCTACTCGGTGGATGCTGTGTTCAGACATCTGCCGATGCAAAGGTTCAACGTACTGCACTACGTTCAGCCCTGCATCTGCGGAACGGCTCAGCGCTGTGAGAACACAGCATCCGCCGAGCAGGTAAGTGAATGTGCTTCATCAGGACCTCCCGCCAAGCAATACCCTTAGCGGAGGGGGCCCCGACGGATATGGAAACCCCCCCTAACTTGCTAGAGCCAACCGGGGATTAACCCTTGGTATGAATTACAAGAGTGGAGTGAAGGGAATATTGGGGTCCAAAGTCCAAATAACAGAGTGGTCAGGACCCACATGTGCGGCTGCTTAATCTCCCTCCCCTTGTAAATGGGTCACTTATGTTTACCCTGGTTCCGGCACGCGTAGTGGCATGCGTTCCATATAGATTGGGCAAAGGTGACATGGGGAAAAATGAGAAATAATGTCTTCTAGCTCTGCCGGCTGGCATTCTAAAATGCTTCTACAAGTGAGAATAGATTGAAAATGTTATGTGCGGCCCTTCAGTGATGCCGAGGGCCGCACCCGTGGCCCTCCATACCAACTCGCTTGTCCACCACTGCTATAAGCAGAGACATTAACTTATAAAGCTGACCATACACCTTTAGATCTCTCTGTCAGATTTCATTTAGATCTACCAACAACTATGTAGTGCCGGGTCCTCTGCGATTGAACACAGGTAGGTTGATGGTTTAGAAAGTCCCTCATATTACATGTTTTTGGTAAATCAAAAGGAGATCTAAAGGAAATCTGACAGAGAAATCTAAAGGTGTATGGGGCCCTAAGTCTGCTGCTTTTTCTCGCCTGCCAAGTCATAGGGAGGGCAACACGCGGCTATCTCTTTCCTCTAACATCAAGTTGAATTGTTGGGCTTCTAGAACTTTACTCAGGGTTTTTCGGTAAATAGGCGTGGTTCCTTGTATACTTATACTGAGGAGGAGGAGTATACATATCATATACAGACTGGTACAGGAAGGAGGCATTCATCTCAAAGCCACAAGGTAGTCAGGAGAACGGTAGATCTTACTCTGCTTCACCGGTACTGTATTCTAATTATTTTTATTATTATCTTTGTATATGTATTCTTCCATTTCCAAAACAAACAATGGAGACTTGTCTGTGACGGTTCTCATTCATCCAGGTCATTGTATACCTGTAGTGTTTAATTCAAATCAACTGGACTTGCTGTGTTTGTTTCTTGAAGACGTTTTGCTAGTCATGCGACTGGCTTTCTCAATTCACAGTGACTGTACACAATCTTACTGGAAAATATATTCACTCTGAATTGAGAAAGCCAGTCGGATAACTAGCAAAACGTCTTCAAGAAACAAACACAGCAAGTCCAGTTGATTTGAATTAAACACTACGGATTTACAAGGGAGATCTTTCTCTATTAAAGTACTCTATCTATGTTTATTTGTCTATCCTTTGATTTCTATACTCAGCGGTGATACATAGATCTCATATAAATTATCGTATGGGTGGCTGCAGTGGCGGTTTTAGGCATGGGCAACCTGGGTGGTTGTCCTGGTGCGGCATCTGGGCACCGTGAATTGTTTTTGATGCCGAGATGTCTCCCCTTCTCTCCCACAGTGTGCCTATGGAGAGAGAAGCAGTAGTGGAGACTGGGTCTACACTACACTACACCGCCCCAGCAACCGTGGGGGGGGGGGCATTATGGGCACGTCAGCGTGTGCGTGCCCATAGTATCCACCCGCTGTTTGGGCGCTGTCCTATCATTTCTATGTATAAAAAAATTGGGCGGGGTTTGCGCATGTCGCACACTACGCAACAATGGAAACGGCACGCGTCTCCGGTGCGGCAGCGGGGCACCCCCATATCCCCAACACCCAGGCGTTGTGAATCCGCTGCTGCGCCGACTCCAACCGCGGGCAGTATAGACTGTGGTCTACGTGCAGGAAAACTGCGCAGAATTCTGTAGTATAGACGCAGCCTTAGCCCCCCCCCCCGTGCTCCTGCTCTCCCTCACTGGGAGTGGAGATGCTGCAGGGGGGATGTGTGGATGGGGGGTGAATAGAGTCCGTAACAGAGATGTCCGATCTGTCAGAGGCCTGGTTCGGAGTTTCAGTTAGCAGTTTTGTTAAGTGTTCATCCACTTAAAAAATAGGCGGGATGGAGGCGCCCGAAACAACATGTTTTTTTTCTTTAATCAAAATCCAGAGTAAAAACGTCATGCATCAACGCAACATACAAAAGTGTTTTGTTTTTAGTGTGGTAATGCACATTTTGTGTCATATACATCGCCAAAGGTTATGTGCCGCAATATATATTATACAATCACCCCCTGTCCATTGGTGGAATAGTGGGAGCATAGGCACTCGCCAGTCTGCTGATCCCCCGCCAACACTAGAGGAGGAGAGGGGAGGGACTTGTTCAGGACCCACCTGGGTCACTGATTGGCTTTTACGTACAACTATCATGTAAGTTTATGTCCTCTCATCCTCTTACCACTCTTAAGCCTCCCATACAAATGTTATGTGCGGCCCTTCAGTGATGCTGAGGGCCGCACCCGTGGCCCTCCATACCAACTCGCTTGTCCACCACTGCTATAAGCAGAGACATAAACTTATAAAGCTGACCATACACCTTTAGATCTCTCTGTCAGATATCCTTTAGATCTACCAACAACTATGTAGTGCCGGGTCCTCTGCGATTAAACACAGGTAGACTTGATGGTTTAGAAAGTCCCTCATATCACATGGTTTTGATAAAACAAAAGGAGATCTAAAGGAAATCTGACAGAGAAATCTGAAGGTGTATGGGGACCCTAAAGGTGGGTTTACACGTCAAGATTTTTGTTTAGTTCAACTTCAGATTAGATTTTTTTTAGATTTTTTTTATCGGATTTCGTTCTTCCATTTATCGAAGCTAATTAGATTATTTTTTTTTTTTTTGTACAACCGACGCAAATATCGAATGAAAATAATCGTTGGAAACACGAATGAAAAATCTTTCAGATTTTTTTTTTTAGGAAGTGATAGGAAAAAAATATCGAGTAAAATAAGGAGCATTCGTTTTTTCCATGAAAAATAAACGACCGATGAAAGTTTACCAACATGTCCGATCACCTTGTGGACGATTTTTTGTCCGATATCGAACAAAAAAAATCCATCGGAGCAAATGGCCGTTTCAGATTTTTGTACAACGAACCAAAAAATCGTTCATCGTCCATCTGTCGGACGAAAAAATCTTGACGTGTAAACCCACCTTAAGTCTGCTGCTTTTTCTCACCTGCCAAGTCATAGGGAGGGCAACGCACGGCTACCTCTTTCCTCTAACATCAAGTTGAATTGTTGGGCTTCTAGGACTTGACTCAGGGTTTTTCGGTAAATAGGCGTGGTTCCTTGTATACTTATACTGAGGAGGAGGAGTATACATATCATATACAGACTGGTACAGGAAGGAGGCATTCATCTCAAAGCCACAAGGCAGTCAGGAGAACGGTAGAGCCTACACGTCTAGATTTTCAGTTTAATCAACTTAAAAAGATCAATTTTTTGGAGGTCAGGGAAATTGCTGATTGATTGTAATGTTTGCCAACTGTAGTAACAGATAATTGATCAACTTTTTTGGGATCGACTGAAAATGTAATACAACCAATTAAAATTTACCAGCAAAAAAAGTATTTAGTCCCCCACAGAATGGGGGGAAGTATCCAGAAAATCACATTGTCTGATCTGTAAAGAATTTATCTGCAAATGATGGAGGGAAATAAGTATTTGGTCCCTATGAAAAGTTTATCCCCCCCCCCCCCCGACCTATTGTACACCTTGTTCCCCAACCTATTAGATTGTAGGCCCGACCGGGTAGGGTCCTCTACTCCTCCTGCTGCGTAATATGCTGGCGCTATATAAATAAATGATGATAATAATAATAATAATACTTTGTTATATCCACTTTGTTAGCAATGACAGAGGTCAGACGTTCTCTGTAAGGGTTCACAAGGTTGTCACACATTGTTGCTGGTATTTGCCCCATTCCTGCATGCAGATCACTTCTAGAGCAGTGATGTATTGGGGCGTCTTGCTGGGCAACATGCACTTTAATCTCCCTCCAAAGGTTTTCTATGGGGTTGAGATTTGCAGGCTGGCTAGGCCACTCCAGGACCTTAAAATGCTTCTTATGAAACCACTCCTTTGTTGCCCGGGTTGGTGTGTTTGGGATCATTGTCCTGCTGAAAGAATCAGCCAGGTTTTATCTTCAGTGACCTTGCTGATGGAAGGAGGTTTTTACTCAAAATCTCATGATACACGACCCCAATCATTCTTTCTCCACCCCCATGCTTCACAGTAGGTATGGTGTTCTTTGAATGCAACTCAGCATTTTTTTCTCTTCCAAATTTTCTTCTTTGGTTTCATCTGAACATATGACATTCTCCCAATCCTTTTCTGGATCATCCTTTATCAAACTTCAGACGTACCCAGATGTGTACTGGCTGAGGCAGAGGGACACGTCTAACACTGCAGGGTTTGACTCCCTGGCGGCATAGTGTGTTACTGATGGCAGTCTTTGTAAATTTGGTCCCAGCTCTCTGCAGGTCATTCACTAGGTCCCCCGTGTGGTTCTGGCATTTTTGCTTACTGGTCAGGTGATCATTGTGACCCCACAGGGGGAGATCTTGCGTGGAGCCCCAGATGGAGGGAGATTATGAGTGTTCTTGTATGTCTTCCATTTTCTAACTATTGCTCCCACAGGTGATTTCTTCACAACAACAGTGTGTGGCAACCTTGTGAAGACTAACAGAAAACGTCTGACCTCTGTCATTGCCAACAAAGGGGATATAACAAAGTATTGGGATGAACTTTTCATAGGGACCAAATACTTATTTCCACCAAATAAATTCTTTACAGATCGGACAATGTGATTTCCTGGATTCTTCCCCCATTCTGTCTCTAATAGTTGAGGTGACATGAGGATGAGAGAGGCGTGTAATTTCCATCATATAAGTGGGAGAACTTGCACAATTGGTGGGGGGCTAAATACTTTTTTTTCCCCCCACTGTATGCTGTTTTTACTCTGGATATATAAAGAAAAAAGCCTTTTTTTTTCAAAAACAAGCGCCTCCATCCAGCCTATTTTTATTTAAAAGACCACTAAACAGAACTGCTCATATAAATGAATGGTTAGTATGTGATGGTGACACAGGAGCCGGGTCACTGTAACGATATGATGAAATAATTGCATCTGATTGGGCGGTTATTACCTCTAGCCCCGTTCTCTTATTTCCCAACGCAGCGCGGAGGGGTCATTGTGGCACAGTTACATTGTACAGTGTGTTGTGTAATTTCCCCCGGCAGACAGACGGGGTTACGACACTGGTATACTATGTGCCAATACCTATGTCATGTCTGCGTGGTGTATCTCTAAAGCAGCTCATACACGGGTCAGATTTTCAATCAATCGACTTAAAACGATAAATTTTTAGGTCGGTATAAAATTGTATGTAGATTGTATCATGGCCCATATGTAGTACAAAATTTTTGATCTATTTTTTTTTTTTTCAATCGACATAACAATCGATTCAAAATAGTCCGATTAAAATTTCAGTCAGAAGTGAGGTAGAGTAGGTAGAAAAAATAGATCAAAAATTGGTTGACCACACTTGGTTCTCAAAATACCGAACCAATTTTGAATCAACCGATCAAAATTTACCATCCAGTCCGATCATATAACGACAGAATTTTCACTCAATTTTGATCAGATTAAGTCGATTTAACCAGGTGGGCAAAACTCAATTTTCAATCAATCGACTAAAAAATTTAATTTTAAGTCGATTGATTGAAAATCTGACCCGTGTATGGGCTGCTTAATTGCTCAGCAATAGTCTACAGATATGGATAGACCATGGGTTATAGGTAAAGGGAGAGCTTTTGAGGAAACATTAAACTTCATTAAAGGCCCCCATACACCTAAGGCTAGCCATACATGGGTCGATACCATTTGATTAACCCCACGATTGGGTCACCACTGTGCACATCGATTTCCGTTCGATGGGGACCCTGGTTCTGTGTACACGAGGTGATGTGAGATATTTTCCTGGAAGCTGCTGGCAGGCAGAGTTGAGAACGGGACACAGGATGGCTGCACACGAGGGGGGTCTCCCCACCGCACTGTGCACAGTAGCCCATGCTCAGCTCCGCCCCCTTTCCTGCGTTCAGACAGGCAGAGCAGAGAGCCAGAAGCCGAGCATGGACTGCTGTGCACAGTGCAGGGGGAGCCCCCCTCCTTTGTAACCGTCATTTATCCCGCTTTCAGCTCTGCCTGTCAGCAGCTTTCACTACATCGGGTGTACACCTGCACTAGCTGTGATGGGGCTGTGTGGTCCCCATCCACGATCGACCAGGATTTATGGACATGTCCGTTCCCGGTTCATTCGACCTTTTTAGTGCGGGATCGAAAGAAGGTTTTTTGTTTGATTTTCTGCTCGATCGACACCCACCTTGAACGTGCACATTGTTCACTCATTAATCGATCTAATGGAAAACAGTGTATGGCCACCTTACAATCTTATCATACAACTTCTGTACAATCCCCTTTTGTTCTACAAAAACCATGTAATATGAGGACACACCCAATATTTTTGGAGAGAAACTTGGAGCCACAGCCCTTCAGATATGAAGTGAATATACAGAATGTTCCAGCAAAGCGGGCAGGTATAGACCATGCAGTGTTCACTCCAGCCAAAAGCCCAGTGCCAGGAGGAAGGTCATAGCTCCAGCAGTGTGCAGGGCTGAAACTTTAGCATGTGTCTATACACTAGCAGTACCCATTCTCTGACCTGACCATATTCACCAACTTATGAAGAGACACATTTTACAAACTGGCACTAACCACTTACCCATGGGCAGCTATTTACATATGGGAGGAGAGAGGAGTTTGTGTCACACAATTTATTTATATGCAGACTGTTCATGTAAATACACAACTCATGCTATCTAATTGTAAAATGTGTCTCTCCATAAGTTGTGTGCGTTCAGAGAATGGGTACTGCTAGCGCTATTGCAGCCAAGATCTCTTGGCAGTGGCTTTTTGGCTTGGCTGGAGGGAATGGAACAAATTTCAGCCTCATGCGATGCAGAGCTATTGCTCCCAGGATAGTTGGGACTGAAGAAAAGCACATTCGGACCATAAGACGCAGCAATCTTTTTCTATTCATTTTAATGGCAAAAAAAGTGCGTCTAAAGGCTGAGACACACGGCTCGATTTTTGAGCCGACAGAGCTCGGCAGTAGCTTGATGATGTCGTCACGCTACTGCCCGGCTCCCTCGATATCGGGAGCCAGCTGTCAGCCAGTCTACACTATGAATGGGGAACCGCGAAGTGTAGAATATCGAACAAGGTTTACCAACATGTTGGTAACCTGTTCGGCCGAGCAAGATCAATAGATCTCACTCAGAAAACAGCATACACGGGTCGATTTTTTCCTAGATTTCTGCGCAGCTCAGTGCCGTGAGCGCACACGGCGCTCGGCTGTGCAAGAATCAGGAAAAAATCGACCTGTGTATTCCTAACTTTATAGTTAAAAAAAAATATGGTAGTAACTCTAGACTTGTAAATTGTTTGGGGCGTCCATGGGAGTTTCCTTTATTGGAAGTGGATTGGTGATGCAGTTACTGGTCTGTGATTGCAGCAGCCAATGCAGGGGGACAGACATCCACACAAGGAATTATTAATAGGTATAACTAACAGGACATGTAAATAATTACCAAATCAGCATCAATCAACAGATCCTGAGAGTCACTGTTTAAAAATAAGGCCACCTTAAGCTGGTCAGACAGTGGTCATCTGCTTACATCCAAGGTGAGGGTCATAGCTATGGCCATTGGTAAGTGGTGTTGAACTACCCAATGGCCATAGATGTGCTGGCTTCATGGGGTCCCCAGTATTTGGGATTGTTACCAGTTTTCTCCCAGTACCCTAATTCTTTGTAAAGCCCCCCCATACACCTTTTAGATCGCTCCATACAATTTCAATTAGATCTACCAACAACTATGTAGTATAGTGTCCTCCCTGATATAATACATAGTGATTG
>CM070038.1:99920719-99931444 GCA_036250615.1 Ptychadena robeensis
ATAGTGATTGGAAGGTATATATCACTGCTATGTAGTGCCGGGTCCTCCCTGATACAATCCCTACATAGTGATTGGAAGGTATGGGCAGTGGGCAGTGTTTAGAGCCCAGAATGAGTTTTCTGTAAGGAACTTGACTGCAGTGCATTACCCTCTGCAGCAGCAACTGTTCTCGTTCTGCCCATGCACCTTACGGCCAGCAGATCGGCAGAATGCCATGAGAACAACCGCTGCTGCGAGAAGAGGCCTACCCTTACTTTGGATGGTGATGCTGGTCCCCATCCAAAGTAATTCAGTAGAGCTAATAAATTTCGGACATGTAGCGAGTGGGGGGCGACGGACGAGCGCAGTGTGATGACACCCTTAGTTTGAACAGGAATGCTGGTCCCCATTCAAACTAATGGCATCGGCCTGATATTTACGGACATGTCTGTCGCCCTATGTGGGCAACGCGGGCGATTTTGCTACCGACCGACGGCCGTGGCTCGCTACGTGTATGGGGGCATTAAGACCGTTTTGTCCGAATTGTTCTTTTAAGCTTAAGGGTCCCCATACACCTTTAGATTTCTCTGTCAGATTTCCTTTAGATCTCCTACATAGTCGTTGGTAGATCTAAAGGATATCTGACAGAGAGATCTAAAGGTGTATGGGGGGCTTAAGAAGTCTAAGTACACTTATGTGATGAGGGTTTCAGGCAGTAGGCTGTAACCTCTCACTTAAGCACTTGGAACACCGAGCAGTGATCATGTTTAGTAAATAGATCCCAGTCTATTGCAGGGATCTATTTACCACCATTCTGGGGCTCCAGGAATCCACTGAACAGTGTGTCAGCCTCTTTCCAGGAAATGGCTCCCCCAGGCTCCATTGGGCAGGAAGGCCCGGCTCGGGTCGCCATGGACACCAGACTCTTCCCCTGTTGCCAGGCGGCCCCCCCCTTTCTCTGCTCCCTCCCGGCCCCGCCTTAGTTCACGCCCCCAAAGCGCGCCGATTGGCCGGGGACGCGCGCACGGTGGGAGAGGACTTCCCTGAGGTGACGTGAACGCGCTGGCAAGATGGCCGCCCGGTTGTTTTGATGAATAATCCTGTGTGAAGCGGCGGCGGAGGCTGTCATCTCTTCCGGTGTCTGTGTAGGAGGAGAGAGAACGTAGAGCCCCGAAGTCTGCCCGGTGAACATGAGGAACTAAGTCAGACTGTCCGTCACAGCCCGGACCCCTTGCACTCCTCTGAGGGCCCCTACTTCTTGTCTGGCCTTTCTCTCCCCCCCAGACTCTACTTGGCTTCTCTCCGGGCCCTTAGACTCTGTCGCTGAGCTCTGTGGCCCCATAAGCTGCCCCTTCATTTCTGGGGACACAAGACCCTGCCTAACCATTCTGTGGGCCCCTGTACACAGTTTGGGCCCTTAGACCCTGCCTAGATTTCCTGTGGGCCCCTAGACTGTCTGTACAGCCCTAAGTCTCCTAGATTCTGTAGTCTCTAGGCCCCTTGATCCTGCCATTCTAAACCCAGGGCCCCTGTTTACCACAACTCCACCCCCCTTAAACCATACAGACACTACACTTCTTCCCTAGGACCCCTGGATTCTTCTACTAATTAGGGGTACTGTCTTTGTCTCCTGGGCCCCTAGACTGTAATCTCCAGAAGGGCCCCTGTTTTCTTTCCTTTGACCCCCAAAGTTTGTCGGTCTTTTTACTGCCCCCCTAGACTGAAGCTCTTTCAAGGAGAGAAGGCCACCCTCGCTTTGTTCTCCGGGCCCCCCTGACATTCCTCTGGGGCCCCAGACTACATCCTCATCTGTTCAGGTTCTCCAGGAACTGCTATTGGGTCTGCTGCCCTCCCCCCCGACCCTTACTGTGACCCCGCAGACTCTGCCACCATTAAGAGGAGAAACATGGAGGAGCTGAGCGCTGATGAGGTGAGACTACATGCTACTGAAATATACCATTTATATATATGTATCTAAGGGCCCCCATATACCTTTAGATTTCTGTCAGATTTCCTTTAGATCTCCTTTTGTTTTACCAAAACCATGTAATATGAGAGATTTTCTAAAGCCCCCCCATACACCTTAAGATCGATCCATACAATCTCCATTGAATCTACCAACAACTGTGTAGTATAGTGGCCTCCCGGGTAGAATACATAGTGTTTGGAAGTTATATATCACTGCTATGTAGTGCCGGGTCCTCCCTGATAGAATACATAGTGATTGGAAGGTATATATCACTGCTATGTAGTGCCGGGTCCTCCCTGATAGAATACATAGTGATAGGAAGGTATATATCACTGCTATGTAGTGCTGGGTCCTCCCTGATAGAATACATAGTGATAGGAAGGTATATATCACTGCTATGTAGTGCCGGGTCCTCCCTGATAGAATACATAGTGATTGGAAGGATTAGAAAGCTTCTCATATTACATGGATTTGGTAGAACAAAATGTCATTGTACAGACATTGTATGTAAAGATTGTAAGGTGTATGGGGGGCTTAAACCATCAAGCCTACCTGTGTTCAATCTAAGAGGACCCGGCACTTCATAGTTGTTGGTAAATCTAAAGGATATCTGACAGAGAGATCTGAAGGTGTATGACCAGCTTAAGGGTCCCCATACACCTTTTAGATTTCTCTGTCAGATTTCCTTTAGATCTCCTTTCGTTTTACCAAAATCATGTAATATGAGGAACTTTCTAAACCATCAAGTCTACCTGTGTTTAATCGTAGAGGACCTGGCACTTCATGGTTGTTGGTAGATCTAAAGGATATCTGACAGAGATCTAAAGGTGTATGGGCAGCTTAAGTATCGTAATTATATTTGTTTTATATGTGTGACCCCCCCATCCTCCAGTCCTGATCACAATCCATACAATGATGTATTGTCAGACGTAGAGATTACTTCTATACATCTAACATCCCATGCTCTCAATATGTATGACTCTACTTGGATTATACATAGTATTATCACGCTTCTAGGTAAGTACCGTTGGGCCTGTAGTGAATGATTAATGCCCTAGCCCTACCCTCACGCTCATGTGTTTACATTATTATCAGGACTATAGACAGACGACTTCTCAACCTGATTTGCTGGAATCCAACTTTCACACTCGGCACCTGCTATGTAAAAGGATAAATTGTTTATATCCAGGTGCACATAACTTTGTTAGTGAGCTCCTCAGATGAGTACCAGGAGATGGTGTTTGGTACTCACCCCATATGTAGCGTGGTCTTCCTCACTGTCTCCTTTACTGTCCTCTGTGTCAGCCTCCTGCATGGTAGGCTCTGCTGCAGATGGACCTCCCTGTTCCTGATTGATGCTCTGATTAGCTGTCTCCATCCACAGGTCACCAGCTGGCTTTGGGTCACATGTAACTCTCACAGTACGACATGTTTGAACCCCCAGATCTCATACCTCAGTAGTGTGACCCTGATATTTTCTGGATTAGTAACTAACCCCTGATACTACCTGCAGTCCAAAGGTCATCCTTTCATAGTCATATTCCAGCTGTCACACAGTGCTTTTCTCTTGTCAGATTTTACCCTTACATATGCCTACTCTGACTTTCATCCCCCAGATCTCCAACACCCTTAGACGTCCAACTTTTTTTTTTATTATTAAAATGTGTTGCAATTTATGCTTGTAGATGCTATTATTATTACAAACTTTTTTTATATAGCGCACACATATTATGAAGCGCTGTACATATATTATTTATATCACTGATCCTCTAAGGCAGTGGTTTCCAAATTTTCCCCCTTTTTTAGGAACATTATCGAGCCCCCCCACCCATTCAAACTATAAAGTTTCATGTTGAGAGCCGTTTCACACCATGTAGACGTGTTTGCATTGCAGTGTACTAGTGTGAAATGGGCATCAAACCTTACCTTAACCTCCCTGGCGTTATGGGGGGTTTGCGCCATTTAGGCGCCGTTCAGGAGAAGTAACCCTACCCTCCTCTCTACACCTCGATGATACCAGTGATGTGCGATTAACATGGAGTCCGAAAGGGATCCGCGAGCCAGCAGAGATGCAGGAATGCTGCTGGCTGGCACAGCACTGGTGTGTTTGCTTGATACTGGTGTGGGCACACCAGTGATCAACGCCTCTATGATGCCAGGAAAAGCCACTTCCCTCCATTATTATGGAGTCCGGAAGGGATCGGCGAGCCAGCAGAGATGCAGAATCGCTGCGGCCTGGCACAGCACCGCTGTGTTTGCCTGATCCCCGTGTGGGCACAGTTTTAAGAACGGAACATACTGGTTTGGGACATAACGCCTAGGAGGTTAAATATGACACATACATACAGCTTTATTTGGTTTTCAAATCGAACAGAGAAACAAGGAGACCCACACACATTACATAAACTCTACTTCCTGTCTGCGGCTAGTTCTGCTTGGCCCCCTAGCTTTGCCCACCTCCTCCCCCAGTTTGGGAACCACTGCTCTAAAAATGATGGGTGTTATCACACCTGTAGATAAGCAACATGGTCATTGGGCAATAATAATTGACAAATCTATAGTAACTCATTATTCCTGATCTAACATCTGACATTACCATCCTGATTCTAGAATCCAGCAATAACAAAATGCTTTAAGCTGGGCAGAGACGCCTCGAATAACTACCAATCTCCTGGCAGTATCGACCCCACTTGATGTCATCATCACGTGCGGCCAGTTGTGCTGTGAATTGGCCAGGCAACTATTGTGTGCTGGCAGTTACTTTGGACAGGTCCCCATCCAAAGTAATAAAAATCAATCTATAATCTACCTACATGTCTGTAATTTCTTGGATCCATTTCCCGGCCAATTTATGCCCAATTTTGCAAATCCATACGTCTATGCCCAGCCTAACTGATTTAGAGAAACACATTTTTTTCCCTCCTGAGGAACACCAGAGAAAAAAAGTGGGGCCTTCATAACATTTTCCATTATGAAAAAGTGACCAAAGAGTCGCGAAACATGTCCTGAGCCTCGATGAATGCAATAGATAAATATTCTGACGTCTGTATAGTGTTCTGTACATTCAAATCTTTTCCCCGCTGTGTTATAACCCCTGCGGTGTAGTGACCTCTTCTCCTGATTCCGTGATCGATATTATACAAGCGGCATCACATGAATTCTATCCACTGTAAACGGTGGTCAGGACTATAGACAATATACATTGTCCCGACACTTCATATCAAGAATGACTGAGTGAATGAGAATGAAATGAATGAGAATTTGTCGTTTCTCAGCCATACAGACAATGACTAAGGGCCCCCATACACCTTTAGATTTCTCTGTCAGATTTCCTTTAGATCTCCTTTTGTTTTACCAAAACCATGTAATATTAGGGACTTTCTAAACCATCAAGTCTACCTGTGTTAAATCGTAGAGGTCCCGGCACTACATAGTTGTTGGTAGATCTAAAGGATATCTGACAGAGAGATCTAAAGGTGTATGGCCAGCTTTGGGGTGCCCATACACCTTTAAGCCAGCCACACATGGTTCGATTTTAGCATTCAGTCGACGTTTTTCGATCAAAAAAACTATCGATTGTAAAAAAAAAATTGATGTGCTGCCCACATAGTACAATCGACGCTCATTGATCAATTTTTGTCAAATCGTTGATTGAAAGTGATTGGACAGGTTGGAAAATTTTGCTTGATTGGCGGTTTTTTTTTTTGCCTACTTCCCTTTAACTTCCGATTGAAACTAAATCGGAAGAGGAATTCAACTGATGATTTTGGATTACTTCCATTTAACTTTTCAGTTACAATTGAACAATAATCGTACTTCCCATGTGATGAACATCGATTAAATTAAAACAGATTTTTGATTTTTTTGATCGAACTACAAAATCTAATCGAACCTCGATTGAACGCTAAATTGAACCATGTGTGGCTAGATTTAGATTTCTCTGTCAGATTTTCTTTAGATCTCCTTTTGTTTTACCAAAACCATGTAATATGAGGGACTTTCTAAACCATCAAGTCTACCTGTGTTCAATCGCTGAGGACCCGGCACTACATAGTTGTTGGTAGATCTAAAGGATATCTGACAGAGAGATCTAAAGGTGTATGGCCAGCTTTCCACTGACATCTGTCCTTCCATATTGTATCATGTGTTTCCTAATACACAGTAGACTGCATCAAAGAACTCGCGTCCGGTCAATAATCCTGATTATAAACCAGTGAATGGAAAGGTGGACATACGCAGTTGATTCCCTTTTTAACGGACTCCATCAAAATCAAACTTGAGGTGGATTAAGCAGTGATCATGTACAGGTAAATTTGCGAAGATCGTAAAAGTGTCTGACAGGTTCTCTAGATATTTAGATGGATTTGTATCCGATGGTTGTATGGAGTGCACAGTGCTAAGGAAAGGAACTGCGCGCTGGTACCATCGATTGACATGACAACCAATACTTCTTGTACGCTCACATCGGATATCGGACATGACCATAAACCATGGTTGATGCCCATTGCTTTGCATGGGGACCGCGGGGTCACCATGCAAAGCATCGTTGGAGCTGGAGACACAACAGTGCTGCACCTCCAGCTCCTTTGTTGTCAGGCTGCTGCCGGTAACCTCAAACGGCACCAGGTTCTTGCGCCATAGACCTCCATCTAAATCGTTTCCTATGGATGCGTTTTCGGGATGCGGTTGGGATGCAGATGCAGCTAGTGTTCACAAGCGCGCCCTAAACCGCATCCGCATACGAACGCGCACACCGCACCAGTGGAAACTACATTGAAGTTTCCAATGGATGCGGTTGTTTGCGCTTGCGGCAAACGCGCGGGATCGCACCAGTGGAAACAAGGCCTAAATCGCTACTGATGTGGACTGAGGCGGGGATTCCAATCACATTGTACTCTGCTGCGATCAACCCTACCGCAGAATGCAAGAGAGGTTAAAACATGCACTAGGAATTGAACTCCACTCAGTGTTCAGTTCATGTCAACTTGATTGGTTTATAAACATACCGTATTTTCCGGACTATAAGATGCATTTGAAATCTATGGGAAAATGTGTCCCAACCATCCTGGGAGCAACAGCTCTGCATCCCAGGAGACTGAAATTTGTTCCTTTCCTCCAGCCAAGCCAAAAAGCCACTGCCAAGAGCCATTAGCACTAGCAGTACCCATTCTCTGAACACACCGACCAACTTTTCGAGAGACACATTTATCATTAGATTGAGTTGTGTGTTTACATTAACAATCTGCATTGCAATCAATACATAGTCCTATCTCCTCCCATATGTAAATAGCTGCTCATGGGTACGTTGTTAGTGCCAGATTGTAAAATGTGTCTCTTCATACGTTGATCAACTTGTTCAGTGAATGAGCAAGTGTATAGGCACATGCTGAATTTTCAGCCCATTCTCCTGGAGCTGTGACCTCCTTCCTGGCACTGGACTTTAGAAGGTGATCGTTATGGGCTTTGTTTGCAATACTTTTCTTTTAACTACGGCTGGATCTCCCATCTGAACTGTATTGTTTATATCAGCAGAACCCTGCTGATAGGACTTAGGACCAGGTGGTTATTTTTGTTTTTTGTCCGGCCCCTTTGTGAAATTTAAAAACCCATTGTGACCAAAAAGTTAGCCCACCCTTGTTTAGGGTGGGTTTACACGTCAAGATTTTTCTTTCGTTCAACTTCAGATTAGATTTTTTGTTAGATTTTTTTATCGGATATCGTTCGTCCATTTCTCGAAGGTAATTAGATTATTTTTTTTTATTTTTGTACAACCGACGCAAATATCGAATGAAAAAAAATCGGTGGATCCACGAATGAAAAATCTTTAAGATTTTTATTTTTATAGGAAGTGATGTATTCTGTGGGCGTTGCTAGGCTCCAAAATATATTTTGTAAACACCTTATACCACAGCTATAGACAGCACGTTGTTTCGTTCGTCCACAATGCAATTGTTTCGTTCGGAAAGTTCTACTTTTGTAAAAATCCCGACATTCATTGCGCAGGAAATACGTCATGCTACTGGTTAAAAATCTGGTCAAAATATATCGAGTGAAATAAGGAGCGTTAGTTTTTTACTCGAAAAATAAACGACAGATGAAAGTTGACCAACTTGTTCGATAACCTTGTGGACGATTTTTGGTCCGATATCGAACAAAAAAAATCCATCGGAGCAAATTGCCGTTCTAGATTTTTCGGACGAAAAAATCTTGACGTGTAAACCCACCTTTACTCTAAAGACGGAATCGATCGTCCCGGAATCCGTTGGGAAACGGACCGGTGTATGGGGATACACCGGTCCGTTTCCCAACGGATTCCGGGACGATCGATTCCGGGCGCGTGCACGCCAATCGATCGTCCCAAAATCGTGTGAAGCCCACCTTGTCCGTCGTATCGCGTCCGATCGATCGGGGGCCCAGAATCGGATCGGACAGAGAACCAACGTGTTGGTCTTTCTGATCCGATTCTGCACACATCAGGGGGAGTTGCCATTTGTGAAGTAAGCGATCGGACACGGAATCGTCCAGGAATCCGTGGGCCAAGGTGGTAGGGACAGGCTTAATTGGGCGATCAATCGGACATCCGATTCCCTGCGGAATCGATCGGATGGGTGATCGATCGGCCATGGAATCGGAACATGTATGGCTAGCTTTAGGCAGGGTTGTTCTTCACTGGGACTCACTAATTAGGTTAATGTTAGCCCGTCCCTGACGTCTTTCTGCACATAGGCTTGCTTATACTTTACATTACAGTGACAACATTTAACCTTCTTAGCGGGCACAGTTTGATCGTGAATCAAACTGCGCCCGTGTCACGACCGGCGCAACCGCCGGCTCTCCTTAGCTGCAGGCACACAGAGCCTTTCCGGCACCATAGACCTCCATGTTAATGGAGGGGGCGTCGCTTTTCTCCCCACACACTCAATTAGACGTCGGCGATGTGTATAGGGCCGGGGGGAGAGCCGGCAATCACGGCGGAGTACAGTGGGAGGTTAAGGTACCCATACATGTGTAGATAGCCGTTCGATTGAAGGTGCGGCCACCCCTGTCTTCGAGCAGGATCAATGGGTTGGTCTAACATGGAACGGACATGTTCGTAAATCCCTCTTCGAACTGCCATACTTCGGGTGGTGTGCTTCGATTCCCATCAAAGCACAGAGTGGTGATGTCTCTGTGCTCTCACGGGTCATCGATCTCACAGGTATCTACACATGTATGGTGCACATACATTTTTCAGTAAGCCCGTCAGGTGAGTACCAGGAGTTGGTGTTTGGTACTCGCCCCATATGTAGGGTGGTCTTCCTCATGGTCTCTCTCACTGTCCTCTGTCTTAGCCTCCTGCATGGTAGGTTCTGCTGCAGACGGACTTCCCTGTTCCTGATTGATCATCCGATTAGCTGCCTCCATCCACAGGTCACCAGCTGGTTTTAGGTCACATGTAACTCTCATAGTGCAACACTGTTTGAACCCCCAGATCTCATACCTCAGTAGTACAACCCTGATATTTCCTGGATAAGGAACTAACCCCTGAGACTACCTGCAGTACATATGTCAACCTTTCATAGTCATATTCCAACTGTCACACAGTGCTTTCCTCTTGTCAGACTTTACCCTTACATATGCCTACTCTGACTTTCATCCCCCAGATCTCCAACACCCTTAGAAGTCCAGTCTTTTTTTTTTTTTTTTTAGATTAGTAATCTATATTCCCAATGTCACCCCCCTAACTGCAACCTTTCATAGTTATTCATGTTTCCCTGCAGTTATACAAGTGACATAAATTGTATACATGTAACATTTAGCTGCGGCCGCCCAGACACGGAGCGCCTCCAAGTTGTTAGTACAGATATAAGCTGTGTAAGAATAATGCCGGTACGCAGAGCTAGGTTTTGGCCCCTTTTGAGTACCAGAGTACCACCTATGTGCACCCCTGTGTATGGGTACCTTTTAGCCCATTTATTTCCATTCAGAAGACATTAGTTCTCCGGCTGTAGATATCTGAACACAATAATGTGATGAGTAATTCCTTGTACCCGTCCTATGTCATCACGCCTGTCTGTGTTGTATAGTAAATACATGGCAGGGATTGCTGGGGTAGTTTGTCAGGAGGAACGTCTGCCATAGCAGATATATTTTAATTTTAAACAAATGAGGTTTATATATCCATTATTCAGTAACGACCGTCTGAAAATATGGCCTAGTTTCCTGCTAAATCTGTCACCTGGAAATATCCGCCGTTTTGTGACTTCAAAGAATGAGCTTTGTGATATAAATAAACCTCGGAGTGCTTTTCATGCTGGATGGAGTCCGCCGCCCTTTATTTTGTTTTGCACGGCACATGCTTCTAATGAAGTGTCTGGAAGCATCTCTATAGAAAGTGCGCCGCGGTGATCAGAGGGTTCGGGTAGTGTTCTGCTCTAGTTGTATTTAAAGCCGGTCTATAGGTGGAGCTGAAAGGGGCATTACACTGCTGATATTAATTATCCAGCGTTAATTACCTAAATTTTACTTGGCATCAGCCTTCTGCAGTTTCTGTACAGCAAAGCTGGAGTCTGAGTGGGGCAAGGACTTGGTCAGCTCGTATGCTCATTTCCATTTGATGTACAAAGAAACAGTTTTAGGTTTTGTTTCCATTGCGCTGGGACTAGGGATGGGAAGCTCGGAAAAAAACCGGGAGAACTTGGAAAAAAACATTTTTTTGCCGTTTTTTTCCCCTGAAGATTGGAAAAATTGAAAAAATATATTATGGCATGATGAATGACGTCCATAATAACTTTTCA
>CM070038.1:99996831-100006854 GCA_036250615.1 Ptychadena robeensis
GGAGGACCCGGCACTGCATAGCAGTGATATATACCTTGGCTTATACTTAAGTCAATAAGTTTCCCCAGTTTATGGAGATAAAATTTGTATATTATATAGTAATATATTTGGGTCGGCTTATACTTGAGTATATACATTAATGCTGAAATCCAGATTTAAACTAAACCCGTGCTATCTGCCATGTGTGTTATCCGTTTCCATATTCTACTTCTAACAATGTGTCGCGCCTCTGCGTTTGTTTCCTCAGTGCCAGAACTGAAGGAGCGGATCAACGCGTGGATGCGAGAGAAGCACAACACCGACGACTGACGAGACCAGCGCGAAGGGTTTGCAGCACAGGAGGATGCCAACCGGAGATAGAACCTTGTACATATATTTAAATAATATTGCAAGCATTGACGTGCTCACCTGACGGATAGTAAAACAAAAAAAAAAGAAAGTAAAGAAAACACAAGGGGAATATATTTTCTTAATAAGGGCCAGCATCACCGGATGGAAAGCGAAGATCGCCTTTGTATCAAAAATTTAAAAAAAGTGAAGCGGTCGACATTGATCAGGATTCTTTGGCAAGCAAACTGCTTCGATATACCCACTACTACCGGAGGGTCCTTCTTCTTTCTTTCTTTTTTTTTTCTTTTTTTTTTTTTTTATTATTTTTACTTTTTTCTTTTGTTTTTTATTTCTGCTGCTACTGCTATTTTGGTTTTTTCCCCCTTTCCCCTCCTCACTTTTAGCCTGAATAACCGTGTTGACAGTAAAGGATGTAGAGATTGATGCAAATACATTGAATGAGGTTTCCTGCCACTCTTAAGAATCAGGGACAGCCGGAGCAGAATCTATGTACTACTCAGATCTATACATCATAACATATGTTGTATATGGTTCTGCGTGTATATAGAACGTATGTTATGTATGTAGTAGACGTGCACATTATGTATAATAACTTTTCTTTAATCTCTCCTGTAGCGGGAGTGAATTTCAATGGCGGATATAGATCGTGAGCTGCGCGCGAGCTCTAGAGATTATAAAGCAGAATGTGAAATATTCAGGGGGGCGAAGCTGGGATCTCAGGGCAGGGCGATAGGATCTCACCCAAGTCGAGAGTTTTAAGGAGCAGGTGAGAGTCTCCCCGACTTTAACGACAAACTGTAATATTTTAGCAAGACGTTTTTTTTTTTTTTTTCATTCAATTTGCAAGGTAACAATTTTTTTTTTTTAAAGCTTTGTAAGATTCGCTGAAGGAGCCGTTTTATAATGAAAGGCATGTTCAGATATAGCGTGCGACCTTACGGTCACACCCTCCGCTGCCCCCTCGCTTTACACCTCTTTCCATGCCGTGGGAGAGGAGTTCTCCTTTATGCACCCATGTCTAGCCTTACCAAAGTGACTGGTGCCAGGGAGTCTGGCCAGGGCAAGCTGTCCTCTTACTTTTCTTTCCCTTTTCCTCCGCGCTTTATGATTCATTTTTTTTTTTGTATAAAAAACCTTTTGTATTACTGCTCTCCACAGCATACTTGAATTCCTGGACTACGTTTATGTGGAACGGCAGGAAAGTTTTAAACTAAAGCCCACAAAAGGTACAGAAGTGTGCCCCCCCCTCTCCCCTTCCAATTTTCAGTTTTCCATCTGGTTTCCCCTTCCCTTATAGGCTCTGGACTCTAAAATACAATAAATGGTGACAACATTGCAGTGTTTGTGTGGATTGTTCTTATTATCGTAATATTGTCCAGTGGTTGCTAGATGGACATGGAAGCCATGAAAGTACCATATTTTTTGGACTATAAGACACACCGGACCATAAGACGCACCCAGATTTTAAAGCAGGAAAATCAGAAAAAAATATATTTAAGTTTACATCAATTGGGTTAATGCAATAGGTTAAGTTAATGCAATATCAAATTCAGCCAGTAGATGTCACTAGCAGCAGTACACTCACAGCACTGTCATCTTCCTCACTGACTGGGTGGAGGGGGGCCGCGGGATAACAGCTGCAGAGTATCTGCTCTGGCTGTGTCCATGGAAGCTGCAGAGTGATTGCAGTTCCCATGGACACAGAGAGAGATAGATGGCAGTTCATCTATCTCTCTCTCCATTGCTTATAGTAGCAGGGCTCTGCTGGCATAAGCAATACAGTTCAGATGGGAGATCCCAATACCAGGCGTGGCCGCATCTCTCATCTGACATCTCCCTGGCCAATCTCCTTGGCGGGAAGCCATAAGACGCAGGCACTCCGCCCCCCCCCCCCCATTTTGGGGGTGAACAAAATGAGTCTTCTAGTCTGAAAAACATGGTAAATATCCTGTATTGGCATCAGAGATGTTCAAGTTTTTGGACTTGTCATTTGGTGCTTCGGTTTATTTTTACAGTATCAAAATCTGAGTTGCGCTTATGTAAGTTCCAGCGAGCTCATATGATGTGAAAACAGGCTTGTGGGTATCTCCAAAGTTGGGGATCCCCCCGAAAATGGGGTGTTAGAACCAGTAAGGTGCGGAACAGAATATAGTGAATGGGAAAGTAGGTAAATGATATTGAACGGTAAGCTTGAGTTGCTGGTTTGGACAGACCTTGGTGGGGGTTTTAGTTCTAACAAGCAACCTCTTGTGTACAGCAGGCTCCACGCAGTGTATATATTGTTGGCGTTTGTCATCTCAGGTGGCCTGTGGGTGACCAGTAGCGTCGTCTGCTTGATCTGTACCTTCAGTTGAAGCAATAGATATGAGCTTGATTCCTCAGGCTTACAGAGAGACGCCCTTCGCAGTTAGATTCCTTTATTTAACATATGTTTGGTCATAAAAGGTATACAGAGTATTAAAGAAGTTCTAATGGCTATGTAAGAGCAGCCATAGTTGTATTTAGGGAGATAGAGAAACGAGATACAGATCAACCTGATGAGCTTAAAACTATTTGGAGTTCGTGAGCGGTTTCCATACACAAATCTTGTAGCCCCGGGTACATCATTCAGCATTGGTCAAGTCATATGTGGGTATTTGTATGTAGCTAGGGCACGTCATATGTGGGTATTTGGATGTAGCCAGGGCATGTCATATGTGGGTATTTGTACATAGCCAGGGCATGTCATATGTGGGTATTTGTACGTAGCCAGGGCATCTCATATGTGGGTATTTGTATTTTACCAGAGCACGTCATATGTGGGTATTTGTACGTAGCCAGGACACGTCATATGTTGGTATTTGTACCTAGCCAGGGCACCTCATATGTGGGTATTTGTACGTAGCCAGGGCACCTCATATGTGGGTATTTGTGCATAGCCAGGGCATCTCATATGTGGGTATTTGTGCATAGCCAGGGCACCTCATATGCAGATATTTCTCATGTATGTGCATCACAAGTCCT
Source organism: Ptychadena robeensis (assembly GCA_036250615.1). NCBI lineage: Eukaryota > Metazoa > Chordata > Amphibia > Anura > Ptychadenidae > Ptychadena > Ptychadena robeensis. The sequence goes on from CM070038.1 coordinate 100,000,186, forward strand.
AGGTGGGTTAATGTCCCTGTAGAAGGGTCCGTTGTATTTGGTTGCCCCACCAGTGACCGTAGAAGATCCTTTAGTACTCAAGGTAATAATATTCAAAGACAAAAGGTGTTCGTAGTACTCGGCAAACCTTATAAAGGCGGGGATATACTGTCCGATGGACAATTATATCCTAATACACTTCTATTACATATCTGGGTTATAGTTTTGCACATATTCGCCACTGGAAAGCACTCCCTGGCAACCACCAACCCTAATACATTGTGGGGAGCACTGCCATGGCCCGGTGGTTGATATTGAGCGTTCTGAAATGGTTACGTTTCAAAAAAAGATTTTTGTTCCTGATTAATAATTGATAATCGAGTCAATGCAGCCCCGATGTCAATGCCTCACTCTTTGGCGCATTCATCATCTGTAGAAGAATACAAACCGCTAAGCCTCTAGAGCAGTGGTTCTCAACCTTTTTAGATCTGTGACCCCGGAAGCGATGTCCTTTTCGCTTTTTGGAACTCCTTGTTTTCTTTCTCATCAGATATAACGATAAATCTTTTCATATGGAAACAAACACAAGTTTTGCTTAAAACAAAACCAGCCATTATAAATTCATCATTACAGTAATGGCACTAGAAGTACCGATTATAGGGATGAATGTCTAAACAAACAAACAAAAACTTACCTGTAAGGAGTAATTTCGTGGAAATCCCTGCAGCCCCTCCTCTCTCCGTAACAAGTGCCACGGTGCACCTGGAAGTGAGCGCAGAGGTATGTAGGTAAATCTCTCTCTCTCTTCTTCAAATTAAAACAAATGACACAAATTTACTTATAGAAATTCACTATAAACGCCCCCAGTGGGCACTAGCGACATGAGTTAACCCCCAGAAGCCTGGAAAGTAAAGATGGATTCTCTCATACAATTGCAGGGAACAGCAGGTAAGTATATTTTTTGGGATTGTGGAGCTCTACGCCATCTTCATACCAGCTCAGAGGTAAGTCAAACTTTAATTTTACATATGTATTTTTTAGATTTTGAATATACATCCGCTTTAAACATTGAATCAGGAACAGGCAAAGCGTTATACTATACTTAGGAGTGCACATAAGTGGTACTCTGGTACTCAGAAGGGGCCAAAACCTAGCTCTGCGTACCGGCATTATTGTTACACAGCTCATGTGCGTACTAACAACTTTGCAAAGGTTGCAGTTAGGGGGGTGACATTGGGAATGTGAATAAATAACCCAAAAATATCGGACTTCTAAGGGTGTTGGAGATCTGGGAGGTGAAAGTCAGAGTAGGCATATGTAAGGGTAAAATCTGACAAGAGAAAAGCACTGTGTGACAGCTAGAATATGACTATGAAAGGATGACATTTGGTCTGCAGGTAGTCTCAGGGGTTAGTTACTAAGCCAGAAAATGTCAGGGTTTCCCTACTGAGGTATGAGATCTGGGGGTTCAAACGTGCTGTACTGTGAAAGTAACATGTGACCCAAAGCCAGCTGGTGACCTGTGGATGGAGACAGCTAATCGGAGGATCAATCAGGAACAGGGAGGTCCATCTGCAGCAGAACCTACTATGCAGGAGGCTGACGCAGAGGACAGTGAGGGAGTACACCTTCCATATGGGGTGAGAACACCATTTCCTGGTACTCTTCTGAGGAGCTCACTAAGTTATGTGCACCCCTGGTTATAACACTTGTCAGATAAAAGAGACATCTGTGCCATAAATTTTTTTCATACAATTTATAAAACAATTCAATTACACAGTGGGCCAGATTTGGCCCCCGGGCCGGGCTTTGACACCCCTGTGTTGGTTATCAGCTCACATATGAAATATATATCAGGTATCAGATATGTAAGCTGTGAATGTTTGATTTGCCTGTTGTGAAGATGTCTTTCCCTGGTGATGATTTCTTACCGTATACTCTGACCAGGAAACGGAGACGGGAATATCTCCTGCGGCTTATTTTATTACGAGGCGCTACGAATACGAATACAAAATCCCATCTCTAAGAAGCAATTAAACATTCCCTGTACACCAGGGGGAAGTGTAATCCCTGTTTAGCGGCTTGTAGCTGCAATACAAGATTACCGCGGCGCATGCAAATCTCTTGGCGTCGCCTCTCTGGAATCTCGGCCCCGTCTGTGCGTTTTATCACATTGTGGCAGTGAAAGGACGACGGCGAGGGATTCTAGAACAATATACTGAGCTGACTAATAACACCTCGCTGTCCGAAGGGACGATAGCCCGCAGGAAAGGCCCGTCTCATGCAGGGAATGTGAACAGAGCGCTATTCTGTATTTGGGGTTCTGACACAACAGGAGCCACGTTCATTATTTTTAATTTTTTGGGAACCAGTTTATTTTTTGTTTACAACAGTTTAATGTTTCTTGTTGGCTGCTGCTACCTGTCCAGCAATTCTGTCGAGATCTCTTTGTCCCTGTGGGGTCAGTCTGCGACCTCCATTGGGGTCTTTCTCCACCATTTTGAGGCCCTCCAGAGCCTGCAACACCTTTCTGGCCACACCCTTAGATCCACAGCTAAAGTGGCTTGGCATAACACCCTTGCGCTGGCGCCCGCCATAGATTTTTGTCATGGATCCAACCCCAGCACCACCACGAAGGTACAAGTGACGAACTGTGGAAGCAGCACGGGTGTAGAACCAATTTTCATCATAAGGCGCCAGCTCTTTGTGTTTGGCAAGTTTGACAGTGTCTACCCATTCTGGTAATTTTAGTTTCCCTGACTTCTTCAGGAAAGCAGACAGGGCCCTGACGAACTCCTGCTGGTTAACGGCCTTCACTGTTACTTCTCTCTGTAGAGCCGAGAAGGCAAAAAGGCGAGCCATGTTCATTTTATGGAGAGGGGACCTATACTCGCCTTACGTACTCCATAGCCCTCTAAAGCAGGATACAGACCTACAGGTATGGGCCAGATAGATGGTCCATATAATATGCGGCCAACGCTGTTTTCCATTGGGACAAATCAATCCATCAATCGATGTCCATTGCTTTGACGAGAGGCTGCGCGTCTCCATGTAAAGCATCGGCTAAGCCAGGGAGAGAGCAGAGCTGTCTCTCCAGCTCCTCCGATATCTGACCGCAGCGTGAAGATGCCCTCACGCTGCTGCAGGGAACATCGGACGGCTCAAATATCGAGACATCTGTACCCTGCTAAAGTCAACCCCCCAATTGTGCGGAGAAATAGAAAAAAAAAATCTTCCCTGTAATCAGTAAATACTGTTTCCCCGAAAGTAAGGCACCCGTCATGCTGAAATATATCCCCCTCAGAACATAAGGGCCCGACCCCCCCCCCCCCCCCCGAAGATACGGTACTGAAACTCTGTACAAGGGGCAATCAAAATGGCACAGAGGAGAGCAAAGGGGTACTAAATGGTAATCCCTCCCTGTGCCATGTGATTCCCCCCTCTTGATTTCCCCCTGTGTCATTTAAGGCGATTTCCCCCCCCCCCACCTGATACCCCAGTGCTGGTTTCTTCTGTGTGCTGGAAAAATAATAACCACTGAAAATCAGAACTTGGGCATCTTTGGGAGCAAAATTAATATAAGACAAGCTGTCTGTATTTTCCGAGGAACAAAGTAACCAACTGTTGTCAAGCGAGCACACGGGTCCGTCTTCCCCTCGTATCGCACTCTAAACGATCGTTCCCGGAATTCGCGTGAAGCCCCACCCACCTTGTCCGTCCGATCACGTTCCTATCTTTCGTGATTGCCCAGAATCGTATCCGACCTAGAGACACAACATGTTGTGTCTTTTCCTGATCCGATTCCCGCACACTCGGGGAAGTTGCCATTGGTGGAGTAGCGATCGGACATCGGAATCGTGGGATCCGTGGGAACAAGGGGTATGTAGCGATCGGACACCTCTGTAAATTGGGCGATCGTCAACCTCCAATTCCCGCTGGAGATCGTCGGAATCGGATAGGTTGATCTTCGCCCTGGAACCCGACTGTGTATGGCTTAGCTTAGGAATATTAAGAAAATATATGGACAATATTTCACCTGACATAGTTCAGATATAGTGAATGCTTTAGGTTGTCAATCCACCAACACGAGCGGTAATAATGACACAAATATACATTATTTAGCATACACGGAGATGCATACACATACATAAAAGATAATAATAACCATACCGGCAAGATATCAATGACCCAGCACGTCCAATCTCAAATGACAACTTCAATATGTAATTAACTCACCATACAGTACAGGTAGTCATGGTTGAATGTGGGTGAGACATTTAAAAAGCCTCTTTTTTACAACAAAAAGCAGTTATAACAGATCACAACACGCAGGGAATAGCATGAAACTCAGACTCTGCAAGATTTGCCAAAATCTCAATAAAGGCAATGGTTTCTGTCTTTATCTCCAATGTAACAAATCTATGGTCGTGATACGGTTAACAAACGGCAAAACTGACATAGTTTCACTATAAGTCATGGAAGCAGCTGATTGGGTGTTATGCTCCTCACCAAGATTTTTTTTTTTTTTTAGCATATACATTTTTTTATTTTCCAATACATATCAACAGAAAATACAGGAAGAATATAGTGGTACGTAGGAATACATAGCAATCTTGTCCAGCATATGATACCCACTCGCAGTGCCACAGATCAGAAAGATCTTGCCATTTATCAAGACAACAGGTTATCTGAGTCTACACCCTAGTTACGATCCGAAACCGTCCCTGACCAGAAACAACAACCCCCCCCCCCAATAACCAACCAACCCAACCCCCCCCCCCTAAACCTCATACTCCCCTGTCGCCCCTCCACGGACCCAGCAACTCTATTCTTCCCTTGCTTCCCCCCAGCCAGCCATCACCGGTCATAACACAGATCATGAAAGCGGCCGCTTGAAGTTCAGGACGCACAGAATAAGATTGGGGCAGACCGGATGTGGGCCCCACTTCCGCTGCAAGACACCTACTTATCTGTGACCGACTACCTTTCCTAAGAACACTGTCAGCGGCCCCCTCTAACCCCCCCTCAACTTTTCATTGTGTCATACAGGGCAGAATACCTAAACATAGCTTTATAAGCGCTTTTCAACTGATCATCATCAAGTTCCTTAATGATGTATCGTTTCCACACAAATTTTGCTGTCCGTAGTACTATGAGCATACAGTTGTTCCATCAACATCACATAGTGGAGGCTATTATGGACCTCAGCCATAGTGGGCAGGGCCGGGAGCAACCATTTGGACAAGATAACCTTTTTGAACCTTAGTAAGAATATGTGCTCCCATGTGGTCAGTGGGGTGTCATCCCCATGCTCCTCCTCATCAACCGTTGTCAGATGCAGCAATCCCCCGGCCAAGGTCCGAGGGCGCTGGCGGTCTGTTATGCTCCCCATGTCACCAAGAGGTTTTTCTTATAGACTTTTCTAACCTCTGCAAAAAACAGAGAAGTTCTAAGTATCACGCCAGCTTGTTGAGAAATGTGATATAAAATATATACTTTACCAAGATAGTGTGCAATGAATCCTTGTGTTTCGATGAATGGATTCCCCTTGTGTTGTGGTGGCTGGAACTTTCTTAAGTATAATGATGGCAGGATCTCTGTATCCTAGTATCTTATGTATGTATCTTAGAATCCCTGGATGTATCTTAGTATCCCTGTGCCTCACTTTTTAGTGAAAACCTTACCTAACAGACGCACCCCGAAAACCTTAAAGTTGGCTAATCACATTGGACATTTTTTCATATTAGAATTAGAATTTAAACTTTTAGGCCAAAATAATGTAATGTTATCATTCGATCGCTGGATGGCAGTATGGTATAAACTCTACAGTAAAATAATATTTTAATATTAGGAATTCAACAACAGGTGTTAACGTTACAATGTTTCAAAGTAGGTATTTTGTGAACAATGCCCGCTTGATTCTAGGATAAATCACATGCCTGTCAAAGTAACTAAAAATGTTTCTGTATACAATATACCCCAGTGGGCCTGGAAAGTCATATTCTCCGATGAAGCCCCTTTCCCTTTGTTTGGGGCATCTGGAGACGGGCTTGTCCGGAGAAGAAAAGGTGAGCGCTACCATGAGTCCTGTGTCATGCCAACAGTAACGCATCCTGAGACCATTCATGTGTGGGGTTGCTTCTCATCCAAGGGAGTGCGCTCACTCACAATTTTGCCCAAAAACACAGAAACTGTGAATAAAGAATGGAACCAAAACCCCGTCCAACAGCAACTTCTTCCAACAATCCAACAACAGTTTGGTGAAGAACAATGCATTCTCCAGCATGATGGAGCGCCGCGCCATAAGGCAAAAGTGATAACCAAGTGGCTCAGGGACCAAAACGTTGAAATGTTGGGTCCATGGCCTGGAAACTCCCCAGATCTTAATTCCATTGAGAACGTGTGGTCATTCCTCAAGAGGCGGATGGACATACAAAAACCAACTCATTCTGTCGAATTGCAGAGGTCCTGAAAAGAAGGGCCAACACTGCAAATACAGATTCTTTGCTTCAATCTCATGTCATTGTCAATGAAAGCCTCTGAAATGTATGAAGTGCAAAAACCGCAACAAAGATCTAAAAGCAGCGCAGCAGCAAACTTTGTGAAAACTGATATTTGTGTCATTCTGTCAGCTGGGTATCAGACATATGGAAGGAGTATAGAAGAGGACATTAGTGTGGGAGATGTATA
>CM070038.1:100024699-100037422 GCA_036250615.1 Ptychadena robeensis
GGGGGGCTTAAGTCAAAGCAACCGGACCTGCTGACATTTTCATAAAGACACTTCACTAGTCATACAACTGGATTACTCAATTCACAAAAGTCTATGAAGCATAGTTGCCCCCTTCCCCTGTCCTTGGCATTCGTATTATCTCTCGCAGTTTCCACCTTGGAAGCCATAGTCCCTGTCACTTCCTCCATTTAGGATTCTAGTGCAGCCATAGTTTTTTGGGGTAGAATGTGGTCCCTTGGCTTATATTCATTAGGTTTATACTCGAGTAGGTCGGTTATATTATCCGGTCGGTGATGCAGACGGCGCTCGGTGGAGTTTTTCTTCCACTGACGGCCAGAGAGGAAGCACTATAATTATGTCATTATCCTAAAGTAATGTTTGCCTGGAGCATTGCTCATCTCGTTATACCAGTCGGTAGTTTGGAATGGCTTCCCCGGGGGCGGAGCTAAATGAACGGCTTTGCTGGTAGCGGCGTCAGTCACTTTGGACCAACTTTTTGTTTTTTGGGTTTTAATGAAGATGAAGATCATTGTCTGCTGGCTGACGCTCTGCTTGTGAAATAACATGGACCTTCTAGAATTATCCATACACGGCTCAAGGTTTATACCGGCTTACGCTGGCCATAGACGTATCGATCTTCCTGCGATCGGTCATTTAAGCCAGTGGTTCCCATACTGGGGGGCACGAAGGTATTCCAGGGGGGTGCTGGCCCTCATGTATAATAATGGATAATGTTCCTAAATAAAAAAGGGGGCCCTGCAAGAAAAGTTTGGGAACCACTGGTTTAAGCGATCGCAGAATCGATTCCAGTTAGATCGATCGCACAGTGCACCATGTTGCGTTATCGATTAATTGCCAGTGCCTCACCTCGATTGATCATTAGGACAGTGAGCGTTCGACTGTTCTTTACCTTTTAGATCGGAAATTATGTCATGTGGGCCAACAGGCCGATCGGTAGGAATGATCATGTGTCTCCATTAACGTTCAGCAATCGACTAATTTTAACAGACAGTTCCGATACTTGCTCGATTGATTCTTCGTTTGAGATTGATCGCACACTTTGTGCATGCAACAATTTATAATTGTATAAAGCTAGCCATACACGGCACGGATTCCCTGGCTGATCGATTCAGCACCCGATGGATTCCGGCGATTCCGCCGGCATCCACAGGTGAGAACGATTAGCCAATTAGGGAATCCGATCGTGGCAGCCCACCTTGTACGGCCGGATCCTGACCGCAACGCCCCCTGATCAGAGCAGAATCGGACCCGAAAAGACCAACAGGTTGGTTCTTCCTCGGATCCGATTCTGTGCCCCCGATCCATCGGACGCGATCGGACGGGCAAGGTGGGCTGCAGGGGATTCCGGCACGATGGATCCGCGTGCACGCGCCCGGAATCCATCGCGCCGGAATCCGGCACGAATCCGTGCCGTGTATGGGGGCCTTAAGAATTGTTGTCCCTACTTCAAGTACACCATCTCCATTAAACAGAGGACCTTTGTCGTTCCAACCCATTTGAGATGGGGCTCTTCTCGTAGTGTGATTGCAACATTCAGAAAAGAGTTTGAGGAGCAACTTGGCAACTCTTGTGACGTCACCCAATGAGCTTTCTTAGGTGATTTGTCGTGAGTTGGACATGTCATGTGCCAATGTCTCTACCAATATAGTGAAAATGCTTCCTCAGGTTTAGTTTTGGTTTGGTCTTCAGATTTGGGCGTGTAGGTGGAACATGTATAGTAAACGAAGAGTTTTGGTTTTCAAGCTAAGGTTTGGCTTTGTTTCAGTTCCCCTTTATCCCCCTCGTTCTATATGTAACCGGTTGAGCTGAGGAATGGGAGGAGAGGAGTATATAAGCCGGGTGGACGTGGTAGTTGAGATACCTTATGTAGCTGGCGTATGGGCCAGAGGTTTGGCTTTCTTAGCTCTCTAATAAACAAAGCAGGTTGTCTGGAGACTGCCTGGGCGGGGATTGAAACGAACCTCCCTAGTATTTACTGGCTTTCTAGGAAGCCTGCCTTTCTCGTGCCGGCATGTGGTTTTGCTTTTTACTAGTTGTATGGTGAAACGAAGGTACCTGACTTTTCGTTTTATTACCAAGCTCTCATCATTTCTCGTCCTAGGACTTACTGCCACAGTTGAGCTTTCTTCTCTTTCCTGCTATGTCTTCCTCTATCGTGACCAGTGTTGGGCAATGCGTGTGGCCTCGTTGCATGCACCTCTAATAGTGGGGCGCAGCCGCACAGTGAATCATCCAGTCCCACGCACCCGGTCCCCCTGTTGGCTATCGTCAGCGAGGGTGGTGGACGCGGTCCCGCGTTAGGGCAGTCAAAACCCCAACAGTACCCAACCCCGCCGTGGGCCCCGGTCGTGCGGGGCTTGTGGATGGGTGCGCGCTTATATGTAGTCGGGGTGTTCCCGGTGCTCAACATTGGCGTAATTTGGTATCTGAGCTGGTGGAGGGACGCGCGAGCGAAGAGGGTTGATGTTAGGAGAAGCGTGGTGGTCAGTTGCGTATGCCTGGGATGCATCTAGGACAGGGTTCGGTTTTGGGGGCTGTCAGGTGGAGACCAAAGGGGGCCACCGAACAATGACCCAAAGGGGCTGCCCCCGGGCCTCAGGTTGGGCACCTAGGATCTAGACTGTCAGCTCTTCCGTCTATCATGAATGGCGCTGCCGGACTTATTTACTCGTCTAACCGCTCCTCATCTGCTGCTTCTCTCTGCAAATCTCTACACCGACTTCGAGTTGTCCAGAGAATTCTATCTGGTCCATATCTAATGCGGCCATCCCCTACCGGGATATCGGACGTGACCTTAAACCACGGTCGATGTCCATTGCATTGCATGGGGACTGCGGGGCTCCATGCAAAGCATCGACGGAGCTGGAGACACCGCTGCGCCTCTAGCTCCTTCGATGTCGGACAGCAGCCCAATGCTATCGTGGTGCTGCCAGGATTCTCCTATATCGAGCTGTGTGTTCCTGGCTTTAAAAAAAACCCCCACCTCCTTCAGTCTGGCCTAAGCATCGTCTCATTCCTAACATCACCACCATGCCAGTCCCCCCCCCCCCACCTATTGTATACTCTGTTCCCCAACCTATTAGATTGTAAGCCTGACAGGGTCCTTCACTCATATGTCATATTCTGTACCCGTGTGTTATCTTGAGTTGTATCTCCACTCTAATGTATTGTACAGCGCGTAATATGTTGGCGCTATATAAATAAATAATAATAATAATTAGCAAAAATGTCTCCACTCCCATAGTGATAACTTTAATAAAACTCGCTGTATAGAAGAGCTCGATTATGATGTCATAGGCCTGACTATGCTGCTGCTGGTTTGTCATGATGATCATGATCTTTTATACAGGAACGACATAGGCAACAAATGACTGGGCATCTCAATGTATAAAGTTATGGGGTCTACCAGCTTAAAGGACCCCACACACATACCGAGTGGGGACCGGCAGATGAGCGGTGGTCTGCAGCGTGATGACGTCATCACGCTGCTGTCCATCGCTCAGAGTACCGGTGGGCACCCTTTGTGTGCTGGTTGTTTCTTTCAATGGGGCCACCGGTCCCTATTGAAACTAATGGCATCGGCCAGAGATTTACGGACATGTCCATTCTCTGGTGGACCGAGCTTTGGGGCACCCCTGATCGTCAGCCGATTTTGGTGTGTGTGTGGGGGGCTTAAGTATCCCAACCAGTATTTAATAGTTCATATTTGATATTTTAAGAAGAGCTCTTGTGTAGCTCCAAGCATTGGTGGGAGTGACTGTGAGGTGGGCATGGAGATGGAGGAAATCTAGAAGGTCCCAACATCAGAAAAAATTATCATTAGTGGAAGCGAGAGCATGATCTCATCATAGGCTCATGTTCCCCTGTCTTGGCTCCCCTCCCCCATCTCTCCTCTCCGCACAGGTTCATTCATTACACTCCCTTTTAGAGGTCAAATTCTTCACATCCAAAAGTCCACGCTGCAAAAATAAAGCATATTATGGCTTGTAGCAGGCATCAAATCCAGCCCGTGTCTGGCGTGAGGCATGCATTTCTTTCCAGACAAAAATAATTAGGAATATGACTGTTAGGCTATGTCTCCACTGTGTTGTGTGCTCCGCCAGAACCCCCTACGTTAAGCCGGGTGCTTGGTGGGGTCCCGACAGAGCACATACACATTACCTGGCTGGCGGTTCCTCTGTTCACACAGCCGCCGATGTAGGGGTTAATGCACTACCTCAAACCCTGCATCGGCAGATCGGCTCAACGTCATGTGAACAGAGGAACCGCCGGGCAGGTAATGTGTATGTGCTCTGTCGCTTTTTATTCTATTGCGTTCAATCAAAATACTTCCATAAGGCAAACTAAGACTAAAGCAGTGAACAGACGGCTTGATATTGGAGCCGTCCGATGTTTCGTGATGATGTCATTACGCTGCTGTCAGATATCGGACGAGCTGCGGTCTCCATACAAAGCAAGGGACATCAGCCATGATTAATGGTCATGTCCAATATGGCTGTTTTCAAGTGGGATTGATTGGTCCCGCTTGAAAACAGAGTAGATAACCAGATAGTGAGTGCGCACAGTGCTCGAAGCGACCATTGATCTGCCCTATATCTGCATGTCTGTATCCTGCTTAAGAAGAAAATTATGGAAAGTCCAACATTCATACCGAAGCAGGAGTAGAGGACTTCTCACCAATGGGGACACCAAACTCACATGTTCATTGCCTATGGCCCATGTCTGCTAAATTATCTACCCTGTTTCCCCTATGATAAGCCATCTCCATCAAATAAGCCACCCCCTGCAAATAAGACACCCACCGATACCTACCCCTGCCCGAATCTCCCATTCGGGTGGTACAATGGGTAATGTGTGCCTCTGTGTGACTCCGTCAGGGCTGGCTGCAGTGCAGGAACGACAAGCAAGCTGCTGATCCCTGCCATAAGTGAGTCAGTGAAGGGGACAATGAATGGCACAGAGTGATCAGAAGGGGACAATGATTGGCACAAAGTGATCAGAAGGGGACAATGATTGGCACAGAGTAATCAGAAGGGGACAATGATTGGCACAGAGTAATCAGAAGTGGACAATGATTGGCACAGAGTAATCAGAAGGGGACAATGATTGGCACAGAGTAATCAGAAGGGGACAATGATTGGCACAGAGTAATCAGAAGGGGACAATGATTGGCACAGAGTAATCAGAAGGGGACAATGATTGGCACAGAGTAATCAGAAGGGGACAATGATTGGCACAGAGTAATCAGAAGGGGACAATGATTGGCACAGAGTGATCAGAAGGGGACAATGATTGGCACAATGTGATCAGAATAAGACATCCCCCTGAAAATAAGACCTAGGGCATATTTGGGCACTTCAAAAAAAATAAGACAGTGCCTTATTATTGGGAAAACAGGGTAGATATAAAGGCCCATCATTCTAAAACAGGGGGGCTATGAATGGAAGCTTACTATGACTCTAGTATTGGGGGCTAGCATTGTTGGCTTTGCCCAGCTTTATTGACTTTGATCAAGCATGCGGATTAGAAGGTTGTAAATACATCAAGTCTTGGCCTCATATAGTGTTGGATGACCATTACCATACCAGTAACCCCCCCCCCCCTTTTATTTTATTTTAAGGAAGAGGTGAGCAGTGACACCCTTCGTATACTCCGTTCCCACTAGACATACCATTAAGAATTTCCTACTGGGACAGGGTCTATGTATTGTTTCTTCATCCATGGTTGCATCTGCACCTCCGCTAATGCTATTTTGTTCGTGAATGTCCTTCTAACCTCTGTTGTGTCTTTTGAGATTTACAAAAAGATCCCATGTGCTTTGTGCATAGGTTGGGGGACGACGACGACGACTGAACAGCTGGATGTGCCCCCCCCCCATAGTCTGAGAAATACTGAAATAAAGGCCCTAGCTACTCCCTATTGTTGTCATTGGGTTGGGGGTCTACTAAAGAAGAGAGACCCCCTCCTGAGAGTTTGGGATGTGTGCTTCCCTGGAGAGTCAGATATTCTATTCCTGGTTACACATTCCTGACGCCCTTTATGGGATTCCGACTGGATAGAATGCCGTTTATTCCTGTGTTGTTTCCCTGGAAGTCTTGGATCTCTTTGCGTTCCTGCAGATCCAGGAAGTAAACGTAGACTTGGCTTTTGGGTCACAATACAAGAGACTCCTTCACTGTTTGTGGCTAATTGTGACGAGTGTGGAGATTAATTGGAATTTTATTTTAAAAAAATGTTATTAAATATTCTCAAAATGTTTCTATGCAAGCTGGTCCAAGTAAGGCTTTGTTTCCATTGCGTTGGGACCCCTCCGCTAAGCGTACACGCCTTGCGGGAGGTCCCAAAGTAACAGACTTACCTGCTCGGCGAAGGGTCTGTCTTGCGCTGAGCCGATCCGCCGGTGTCAGGCTGAACGTAGTCAAGTACATTCAGCCTTTACACCGGCGGATGTGTAAACAGACCATCCGCCGGCAGGCTGAGTCTGTGGGATACGTCGGGACCCCTGCTAAGCGTATACGCTTAGCGTAGGGGTCCCGACGTACAATGGAAACAAGCCCTAAGTGATAGTATATCCCATGAAGATAAAACACATGTAAACACTTTTTCTATCGTTTTTTTAGACAGAGCTGTCCCCTGCAATACACCTTTCCACCTGTAGGTGACACTAGACTTCGGACTGAATGACAGCCGTCATTCAACTTACTTCATCCAGTCTCAAGCTGTCATAGGTCCGCCCACAGCTTTCTGACTGCACAGCTGTTTAGTATCTCTCCCTCATTTCCTTTCCTATAAAAATTTTCTTTAACAGCGCATGAGCTTTAGTTACTTAAACTTCTGGTATGTAAAACCTTCCAAAGAATTATTTTTGTCCTTTTTGAAAATTGATCAGTTTAATGTTAGCAAAGGATTTCTGCAATCAGGTTAGGAGCAAAGTTTATGGATTGTCAAAGGAGCAATCCATAAACTTTTTGAAGCCTGTTTTTTGGGTGACCGGCTTCTTAATATATTTAGCTGAACTAATCTTCATGGCTTTGTTAACATCAGGTTTACTTTTAGCGCTATACTAGACCCGGACTATATTCTGGGGGCGGAGTTAGATCAGACGCCCCACCCATTAGCTGACCAAAGCTAACTACCTGGAGGGTAGGTAGGTATTGTTAGGAGTCTTAGTAAGTAATATCTGCTACTTTGGTTCATAAGATCATTTATCTTTATTATCAGAGAAATACACAGCTAGGTCCTAACTTAAGCCCCTCCCATTTCTACACAACAGTCAAAACAGCTCCTCCCCTTGAAAGCCTGATTTCAGGTCATGTGCTCAGGTAGTGAAATAATAACTTTTTGACAGCTGCAGGGCATTTTTTCATCTTCATTTTCTCTCTAGCCGGCGGCGCCGTAGTGTACAGTTTCAGTGGGTGCTCTATCCGCCACTGAGTAGGAGAATGTTAATTCTTGCTGACGGCTCCCTTTTCATGGTTTTGGCCCGCTTTGCGCGGTGGATGAAAGCCCAGCTATGGAAGCTTTTGTTATACAACGTCGCTATTCCTTGTGACCCAAATACGGTTTAGAAAGTAACAGGACATAATCCTATTGTGTCATGGAGAGTAGCAGAGGAATGTCTGGGGAATGAGACGCACAAAAAAAGAAAGCTGGTTATTTTCCCCCGTATGTATAGTATGTATGAGATCCAGATATTTATTGTTAATGGCAATAGAGATTTGGCTCTGCATAAGTTGGTTGCTGCGACCAATCCACAAGAGAGGTGTTCTTAAGGCTGCCATACATGGGTCGATGCCGGTGAGATGGCTTCGATTTCTAAGGAGCTGGAGGCGCAGCACTGCTCAGCCGATGCTTTGGACCATCCCAAGCAATGGACATCAACCGTGATTTACAGTCATGACCCATATCCCTGTTTTCATTGGTCCCGCTTGAATACAGGGATGGCCTCATTAGATGTGGGACAGATAGATGGCAATGAGTGTGCACAGCGCTCAAAGCAGCCATCAATCTAGCCCATATCTATGCGTGTATGTTGACTAGAGATGCTCCGATCGCACTTTTTGGGCCGATTATGATCACAAGATATGATCTGCTGATTACGATCACATGACGATCACAAAATGCAGGGGGAATGCACTGTCTATATGGGCGGGCAGAGGTTTTTGTGCACTGTATATATGGGGGGCAGAAGGTCGCGATGCATATATTGGGGGGCAGAGGTGCGCTGTTTTTATGGGGGGCGAGGTGCGTGTTTTGTATAATGGGGGGGAATGTGGGGGCAGAGGTCCATGTTCTACACTTAGAAAGTACATGCAATAGGGTCCACGCTCATTGTACCTATTACACAGCTTTCATTACTTCATTATTTTCGGCCACTTTCAATGCCCCCCAATAGTAGGTCTGCCCATACACTGTCACTCACACAAGGATAAGGAAGGATACAAAGAGAGGGCTGGGAAGAACTGTGGACGTGGAAGGGAGAGCGGTCAAATTACAGAGGCGCGCCCGGGGGGAGAGGGACGAGTGGGCAAAAAACAAAACAAAAAGACACCAGGCAATGAGTAAGGCAGCCCAAATGAGGGGGGGGGGGGGGGGGGGGGGGGGGGTGGGGTGGACCCCGGGCCATCAATTTCGCCCAACCAGAGTTCTGATGGGTCCACTGCGTGGTCGTGGGGGCAGGGGAAGGAGCGGAGGCCTCACCCGGTGGTCCAGCAGAGTAGCAGGCGATGGTGTGTTTTGTTGTAGCTGAGAGGTGTTCAGGGTGGGTGAAACCGACACGCGAATCCGGCGCGAGGTAGCCAAAGCCGGGGCCTAAATTTTTCGCCGCGTCGGAAGTGCAGCGCGCCGCCGCCAAACTGGTCACCGGAGTGGGAGGGTGGACTACAGCCGGTTGATGGTTGAGGTTGGGGGACGCAGGGACAAAGTGAAGGATGGATGAGGAAAACAGGCAGAAAAACCGGGGTAAGTTGGGAGGCTCCAGAGCAGGCTTCCATGCAGCTCGCGTCAGGGCCACGCCCCCGTGATCGCTTTTGCGCCGATCATGCGATTTAGCCAATATCGGCCGATCCGTAGGGAGGCATCACTAATGTTGGACCTTTAGTTCTTGGGTTGTGTTTGTCCAGGGCTGTGGCGTCGGAGTCGCGGAGGTCGGCGACCTTTTGGGTCCTGGAGTCGGAGTCGGCAAACATGGCTTTTTTTATAGTGTCTCTCCGATTCCTACTAAAATTTAAAATGGGAATTAAAAAAAAATTACTTCAAAAACAGTCATATGAACATAAATGACTCTCTGCTATTGGAAATAAATGCATGAGCGAATAACATTTCAGCGCCTTGTGGACCTAGCCTTAGGCCTCCACCACACGACAGACCAGCCTCAGATGAGCTAGAGTGGCAAGAGTGCCCTGACGTCATCACTCCGCTCTTTGTGTGCCGGGCCGTTAGCTTCAAATCGTGCAAGGACGGTCTTCATGAACACTAACAGAATCGGCCAGAGATTATCGGGACGTGTCCGTTCTCTGGGCCGGCCGAGCTGTTGGGCGTCAGCGATCTGTCACACCATGTGGGATCCCCGATCGGCATACACCACACGGCCATCGGTCGGCAGCAAAAAGCGGCCGCCGCTCGGTTTGGTTGGCGAGCCTTAACTCTTCGATGAATAATGAAGTTAATTTGTTGCCGGGACTCTATAGAAGGGAATGGATCGACAATAGTTTTAAGGGATGAAAAGCAGTACAAGCATTTGGAAAACCGCTGTGATATTCAGCTGAGGGACAAATACTTAAGGGGGTCCATACACGGGTCGATTCCACCGATTCCGGGGACGATCGATCACCCGGGCGCGTGCACGCAGATCGGATCGCCAGGATCGTGTTGCAGCCACCTTGCCCGAATCGACCCAGTCCAATCGGACTTGGCCCCAAATCGGATGGCCAAGAGAAAATCCAACTGAGAGCATATTGGAGCCTTCCATGCCCTTATAATCAGCAAGAAGATCAGACACTAAAGCTTGGCCACACGGGTAGATCTTAACAAGATTTGAGTTACAATCAATTAACTTGCACGCTCACGGGGATTTGATCTGTACTTTAATATGGGTTACCACCTACCGCATGTGTGCCTTTCTTCAGGTGGGATCATAGAGCGGGCTCGAAGGAAACTTGATTGAAAGGGTTCCAAACATGTTGCAAAGCCAGTTTAATCTAAACTTTGATGGAGACATGAGTCATTTCATGAAAGTATTAAAACAGTGCGGCTTCTGCCTCCTCCAAAGGATGTCATGGTGAAGGGGCGCGGAGCCACAGCTCCTCAACTTGGAAGCTGTGTTGAGCAGGCTGCTTCTCCCCAGATTGTGGCTTGTTTTGTAAATCAACACTGCAAGCTGGGGATTTACGGGGTCCCCATTTGGAAAAAAAAAAAACCAAAACAGGGAATCGACTGTGCGCCATGTGGTGCACATGATTTCCATTCAACTGCTCCCCGATCAATGGACAGCGTGGTTGCATAGCTTAAGGAAAAAGCAGCAGCATCTTTGCCCAACTCCCTTTCTTCTGCTTTAATGGGCCATTACAGTGTTGGTTCCTAGCCAGTTAGTTATGTGGTTACTGTATGATGCATTTCCTTTCCTTCAATGGATGGATACAATCATTAGATTAATACCAGAGCAGTCGGAGTGAGGAGTCGGAAGAATTTGAAAGTAGTCGGAGTCGGGGAATTTATCGACCGACTCCACAGCCCTGGTTTTGTCCATTTCTTTCAGATCATATCCAGCATGTTTGAGAAGAGTGTGCAGGGCCCAAACATGCTGTATACCATTAGTGCAGTCCTGGGAGTCCAGAGATTAATCCTCCAAGCTGTGAGCACTGGGCCTTTCTCCCCTGAACATGCTATTTATATATTTACTTGGGAGGAGGGGCAATGTTGAGAGCCTAAAGCCTAGTCCATGTGTGCCCCCATCCCTGTGTGTACAGTCCATGTGTGCCCCCATCCCTGTGTGTACAGTCCATGTGTGCCCATATCCCTGTGTGTACAGTGTGTGTAGTTCATGTATGCTCCCATCCCTGTGTGTAGTCCATGTATGCCCCCATCCCTGTGTGTACAGTGTGTGTAATCCATGTGTGCCCCCATCCCTGTGTGTACAGTGTGTATAGTCCATGTGTGCCCCCATCCATGTGTGTACAGTGTGTGTAGTCCATGTATGCCCCCATCCCTGTGTGTACAGTGTGTGTAATCCATGTATGCCCCCATCCCTGTGTGTACAGTGTGTGCAGTCCATGTGTGCCCCCATCCCTGTGTGTACAGTGTGTACAGTTTATGTGTATCTTGTATTGTATCTCCACTATAATGTATTGTACAGACCTGCTTAATATGTTGGCGCTGTATAAATAAATGATAATAATAATACTTTGCCTTCCCCCAGACTAGTCCTGGTACCCCCTTCCCCAGCCACCATAATTCTGTCCTATAACTATGGGAGTAAAGCACTATTGATCCCAGCGTACTCTGGTAAAGGGGCTCAAAATTCTCTACTTCCACAGTGGAAGGGCAGAGGAGCCGGTAGGGGGGCTGCCAAGGAAGGGAAGGCTACCACGTGCCAAGAATATTTTCTCGGCCGGCCAAAGTTTGACACCTATGCCATAAGTGGTCCCGGCATGGTGGACTGCAGGTAGAGAGGAAACACTGGCACCAAAAGTGTTAAAAGAAGTGACTGAAACATCTGACTGATCCATTTCTGATCGGTTGATCAGCACGGTCAGTGGATTACAAAATTGGCAGCGTAGCTTGTTCATTTCCAGTCCTATCTGATGTGAAGTTATGGAATATTCCCGTAATGCTGCAAGTTTTCCAGGTCACAAGGATCATATGTGTCCCGGCGGAATAAGATGCAGAATTGTCCTAATCACAGGACTGTATGTTGTATCCCAAGAGATGGGAATTAAATTCTGATGGAAGGTTGCAGGCAGGAAACAGAAAAAGAAGCACTTCTCATCCCTAATAAAGTGCCTGACCGCCATTTTGAAAAATGTTTTCCAGCTTATGTGCGCAGTCATATGTATGAGTATGTGCTGTGATACCCTGTTCTGTTATAACCCCGCCCGGATGTTTTATTAGCTTGTTTATTGTGGATTTATTTGCATGTCACAGACAGAAGGGGTCACATTTTGCATTTCTGCACAGAATTCTAGCATTATACATCTTGCCTTGTATGCCGTATGTATATCTTCGTAGTAATAGTTCTCCCTTTAAGCCGATAATCTATTTAGTAAAATGAACTTACAACGGCATTATATCACCTATCCGGTGCAAGGTAAGGCTGAGGCCTACTTGGTTGCCGGGGGAACAGCCATGCTTCTCATTTGTTTAGATTCAACACAGTTTTGGGTCAGAAATTTGGATTTGCATTGTCTGGTTTCTGTATTTCTGGCATCTCTCCATCTTTAGGAGGCGGAATGTTCGGAACATGCTCTGTATGCCGTAATTCTGATGTTAATGATCGGCCATTTATTATTTTACCTCATGGTTGACGCTGGCTAGGGAAGTCATGGCCCTTCACAAGATCTAATTCTCTGTCTCTGCTATCTGTCCTATAAATGTCTGTTGTTTTATCTCTGACAAAGGTTGAGATCTTAGTACCAGGCCTCCCTTATCCTTCAGTCTTCATAAATCACCCTTTTGTTGTTATTTATTGCCTAACACAGTGGGTAG
>CM070038.1:100068071-100082922 GCA_036250615.1 Ptychadena robeensis
ATCTATAAAATAAATGTGGTGCAAATCTGCTGAGGTAATAAACACTCGACTGTCTATCCTGACCTGGCGTGAAATAGATCGGATGAAGGGAATGGATCACCTGAATTTCCTTCCTACATCGAAGGACTTACCACTTCTGGCCAGGGCAGAGATGACTTTTAAAACCGCTTTACCCCAGAGTGGTCAGAGATTTGTTGATTTTGCTCCTTCCTGCAAAGCGCGAAACCAATGTTCAAGATCACAATATTGCCCACAACTATACACGAAATGAGACAGAAACCATTTACAATGAAGAGCACACACAATTGAAGAGACATCCAGACTAGAGAAGGTTCAAGTCACATCTAAAAGCCGTACACTAATGGACTTCTAGGTTGAATCGTTTTTTTTTAATATATGTTATTCGTTAAATAATGCAACTGTGACTGTTTTAGGGTAGGTTGTCCAAGGCGCTATCGGATCAACAGACCTAATCCACATTACCTGCCTTCACAGGAACCAGCGCTAGTTTTCGCTCTAACGGCCCTTGCTGTAGTACGTAGTTGGAAGTACGACATTACACCTAAATCGTGGCGGGCGGATCGCAAGTAATCTACCATAGCAGAAGAACAATTTTGCCCAGCTTGGGCTGATATGTCTCTTACTGCAGGGTAATGTCTGAATTTGGTAACTGTCCCTAGCCATGAATTTTGCTATAGCTAGTCGGCTGATCGAATATGCCGTTGGAAACCTATCCCTTGATATAGGTCTTTATTCACTCGCTACTTGTGCTGAAGTTTCATAAATCCTGTGTTTTCCAGTGATTTATATACCAAACATCACTATGTATTCTAATCAGTGAGGTCCAGCTACTACATCGTGATATATACCAAAAGGAAGAAAGGAGTATGTTTCCCCCAATCAACTGATTGGTGATTAAGGGACTTTCAGGCAGTACCATTGGTACTGCCTGAACAGTCCCTTAAATATATCATCCCCCTCAGTTTGATTGTGGAAACATAACTCCTTTCTTTCTTTGATTTTGTTGGGAGTGGCAACGAACCCAATGGTGAATAGATCCCTTAAACCCTTTGCTATAGTGATACTATATTCGCTTCGCAATTACTATGTATTGCTATCAGGGAGGTCCCGTGCACTACAAGCATCTGATATAATACCTTGCCAATACTTATGTTGCCTATCAGGGATCGGCACGTCCCGGCACTACATCAGTGATATTACCTTCCAATCACTATGTATTCTATCAGGGAGGGCCCGGCAACTATATAGCAAGTGATATACTACCGCTCCAAATCACTATTGATTCTAATCATGGAGGGACCTGGCACTACATATCATGATATATACCTTCCAATCGAACTATGTAGTCTTTCAGGGAGGACCCGGCAACTACACATTCATGATATAAATACCTTTCCAATCCTATGTATCTATCAGGGAGGACATGGCCACTCTACAAGCAGTGATATTACCACTCAATCACTCATGTTTCTATCAGGAGGACCCGCACTACAAATAGCAGTGAGATTCCTTCCAACACTATTATTCTATCAGGGAGGACATGGCACTACAATTTTGTTGGTAGATCTAAAGGAATGTATGGAGGGATCTAAAGTTTTGGGGTCTTAACGTATGTTTAAAAATGAACTTTGTCCAATTTATAACGGTTCGCTTGACTCTCACACATCCCCTCCAGTACCTACAAGTTATCCAAATAATAAAAAAAAACATCTATTTATGGGCCGATTTTTCAGATCAAATAGGAAGCTAGATCAAATATGCATTCATCTGTTTGTGAGCAGCCAATATTACCACGGACTATGACATAACAATGTTTTTTTGCGCCTGCATATTGGCGCAGATCTACCATAAATAAAAAATCACTGTTTTTGGATGTATGAGAATGACAAGTTCCGAATAATTTCCCCACAACACGGATAAGCATTTTTTACGTCTAAACAATACTCACTTTAGAGAGAGCCGTTTTCCTTTTGCTTCCGTTGGAATTCAGCTCTTTCCCTTCCATCTAAAATCCTACCAGTGGGGGGCTGGATTTTAACTGACCTGAGAAAGGAATCAGACACGTTTCGTACACAACCGAGTACAACATTTCCCGCTCATCCCAACACAGCAAAAAAAGGAAAGAAGAAAACAACATTCTTTCTGAAGTCGACACAAAAAGATAAGCAATTGGTATACACATTGTAACCTTGTCAAGGTGAGCTGGATGGCAAAGAACATTGATGTGATAAATCGGAATCTGAAAAGGAGAAGGGAATCATTATGGTCTCGGGGACACACACTGCCTTACTTCTCAGGGGACCAGGTTGGTATCTAAATCCAGTGCTCTTTTGGGTGAAGACTATTGTAAAGAAAAGACTGCGTGGGAGCGGCTGCTTGGTCTCGTTCAGTGTTTGTGGCGCCACGTCCTGCAGGACAGATAGCATAAGAATCCAATTATTCCAGATTTCATTGGCGTCTGGGCCATACCTGTCAACCATGCCCTCCGTTTGGGGCTGTGTTTTTTAAAAATTAGGTTCCCGGCCAAATTTAGATTCTTAATAATCCCGGATATTTCCAAATCAGGGTAACTTAGGAGCGAGGGGGGTGTTGCAGGTTCCACCCCGTTGTTAAGAGATGTGCAAGGTTTGGAAGTTAGAATGCGAGTAATGATTGCCCCCTCCCTCCTAAGTTTAAGCCAGCTAATATGAGAGAGGGAGGTAACCTCCCCCCCGGATCCATAAAGTGATGACTGTATAAATCACTTCCTGTATTTTTTCTAATTATTCCATGGGAAAAGTTGTCAGTTTAGTCCAGTGGCGGCCCTGGAGTTGATATGGAGGGGCCACAAGTGGGGCCCCCAGGCATCAACTCTAAGGGCCGTACATAACATCTACCAGACCCTACCACCCTAACCCCCACCCCCCAATCCCCCTCCCCATAGACTTTCTCATCAGGTGGGGGACCAGATCCCAACGGCATTTAAAAAAAAAAAAAACCCGACACACATCGCCCCCCTCCTGCCCCTGGGTGCAGCGCCCTCCTATGTAGAACCTGGTTTCCACAATCACCAAGGGCAAATTTTAACTTTCACTGATGGTAGGAGCGCCAAAGTTTTTGATTAGAAAGCTGGGTAGCCGTGGCGGACCACTTTCAAGGTGAAGCATTTGTCTATGGCCCTATTATCAACAGTTAGGTTTGGGGGCCGATGTGTAGGACCAAGGGGGGGCCCGCCTGAACAAACGCCCAAAGGGCCAGCAGGTTGGCACTTAGGCTTTAGGTCCTCAACCCCAATATCTGGATATCTGGACGCCAGACATCATCACAGCTTACAACGCTTACTATAAAATTCAATGTAAGTCCCCTGGCGTTTGTTTCCTCCTCCGGCGTCCATCAGGTCGGCAATGTCTTATAATGAGGTGACGGCCATCTTGGACAGTCTTCTACTTAGGGGGCCCCAGCAACACGGGGTGTTCCCTGCCCGGAGTTTTCCTTTGTTTTTGGGGTTTCATAGCGGTCTCGGAACTCCGCTCAAGTAAATTTCCATATAAGCTAAACCTGTACAAGGGACAGTACAATCAAATGTAATCCATGTTTAAAGCACCCCATACCACCTTACAATCTACCATACAATTTCCTGTACATTCAACTTTTCTTTTTCTTCTACCACAAACCATGTAATATGGATGACCTTTCTAAACCTGCCAATCACTACTGTTGTTCCCAGCAGGGTAGGGCCCAGCAACGACATAGCAAGTGATATATCCCTTCCAATCACTGTGTATTCTATCAGGATTACCCAACCTACATAGTCATATTATACATTCCCATACTAGGTTTCTAACAGGGAGAACCCGGCACTACGCTACATAGCAGTGATCATCTACCCTTCCATCACTATTTCTATCAGGGGTGAACCCGGCACTACAACATAGCAGTGATATATAACCTCCAATCACTATGTGTTCTATCAGGAGGACCTTGCAAAACTACATTGTTGGTAGATCTAAAGAAATTGTAATGGAGTTCTCTCTGAGTGTGATGGGTGGTGCTTTAGGCATTCTAACAACCATTTCCCCATTTTAAAACAAAGATGGTGGAATAAAAAAAGCCAACTAAGGGAAAATCAAACATAGCATTTGATTGTCACTCGTTATAATCTAATATATAAAAAAAATATGTTTAAAGTTTAGATCACCTTAATGCTAATGTTAGACCTGCATCATATACAAGTAAAAATATTTTTTATTTATGCATTGTCATTAGTTCTTATGGCAAATGACAAATCTATTACATTTACATACATTCATAATAACAAGAAAGGTATCATCGTCCCGAGACTTTAAATTTGGCAGCGGCTTCCCAGTGAGGGAACTTTCCTACCGCATTTCAGGTAACTTTTTATAAGCCATCGATGTGTTCTAAGTCTCAGGAATATACCACCCAGCGTTCGTTCGGACGCCCCCCCCTCCACTGCCACAGGATACCATATAACCGGCTTCAACACGCAGCCGGTGGCAGTTAATAATCCACACCATATAAAATCCGATTAAACACCCCGGTGGGCTCCGGAGTGTTTTTAATAGAAGGCTTTTGGGTAAATTGCACGTTTTCATTTTTCCTCTCTGGCGGGGATTGAAGGCGTTTGGCTCTCGGCTCACATTAGAAATTATTGCATTAAATTTTGCAGAAGTTGTGTATGAATAATGCACAGAGAGTTTGGATCTTCAGTCGCATGGATAATAAATCATAGCCAGATAGCCGAGCGTAGAAGCGGGCCTCTATAAAGGGTAAACTGCCTAGTAACAAGACAACACATGTGGTTAATGTATCACCTCAAGAGACTATAGAAATGAAATACACTCATCAAACCAGTATCAATGTAACTGACCCCAACACGTCTCCCCACCCACAAGGTCCCCATCATCTGCCTGACAATCCTCTGTGGCTGCGGGAGGGACCTTCTCCACATACAATACAATGTCCCCTTAATCTTATCCGCTGCTGACATCCTCTGTGCGGCTGGGGTTCACCTCCACCCACAATGTCCCCTCATCTCCCTCCTGACCAGAGCTTGTGCTGCTGAGTGTTCCACTCCACCCACAATGTCCCCCCTCATCTCCTTACATCCTCTGTTGCTTGCTTGATGGTTTTTCACTCCACCCACAACGTCCCCCTCATCTCCTGAACATCCTCTGTGCGCTTGGAGGGTTCCCCTCCACCCCATGTCCCCCTCATCTCCTGACATCCCTGTTTTCTGCTGCTGGAGGGTTTTCCACTCCACCCCACAATGTCCCCCTATCGTCCTACATCCTCTTTCTGCTGGAGGTTTCCCCCCACAATGTCCCCCCACGTATCCTGACAAACCACTGGTTGAGGGTTTCAACTCAACCCCAAAAATGTCCCCCCCTCATCTCCCTAAAATCCTCTGTCAGCGAAAGCTCCCCACCACCCACAATGTCCACTCATCTTCTGCATCTTCTGACATCCTCTGTGCTGCTTGAGAAGGCTCCCCGCCACCCCCCACAAACATCCCCCTCACTCCTGACATCCTCTGTGCTGCTGGAATTGCTACCTACCCACCCCCCACAATGTCCCACCGTCATCTCCTGACAAATCCTCTGAGGTGGTAGGGAGCCTCCAGCAGCACAAAGGATTCAGTAGATGAGGGGACAGTGTAGGTGTGGGGAGCCCTTCCATCAGGCACAATGTTCCCCTCACCCCCCCCTCATCTCCTTACCTCCTCTGTGCTTGCTGGAGGGGGTTCACTTCACCCAACAAATACAAACCTATTCATATTTTCCTGTGTGGTATCTTGCCTTCCCTTATTTGTCTAAGTTTTCCTGAAATACTCTGTACTGCAGAAAGGCTGCAGTGTTCCTGCAGTGTCAAGTTTGTAAGGAAGGAGGGTTAAGGGCGCCAAGAACCAACAACATCCTCTCAACACAGGGAAACAATAGGAACCTGAATTGATAACCTCCCACTCCAACGTCACCTGGCAGAATAATGTGTTAGTCCACAAGGACGACATAGGATTGTGCCTATGGCCATAATGTCAGTGTCATACAGAGTACCACTCCTCACCTCCATCTCCTGACAATACTCTGCGCTGCTGGGAAGACTCCACAATAACCTTCATTTATCTATCTGAAGTTACAATCTTCAGTATCCTAAAAGCGAGATGCTGTAGAAATATTTCAGCTTTTGCTAAACATCACACAAATGCCTTCAGAGTGATATTGAAGATGTCGCGGCCTTCATATTTTTGAATTTTTTAAAAAAGGGAAATCAATTCCCCATAAATAATGTATGTTTACAATGCTGACCAAGCAAGAAACCGCGCATATACTCGCCCCCTAGAGTCTGACAACCAACAAGCTCTCTGCTATCCGTCCGTGCAATGTCTTGTTGTGAAAGATCACATGGGTATATCCTAAAGCAGGGGTATCAGACCTGCATATATGAGCCAGTTTTGAATGGCCGCTTCGAGTGCCGTGCACGCTCACAGCCATCCATCTGGCCTATCATCATGCAAAAGCCATCTCTGTTTTCGCGAGGCAGAACCAATCAACCTGTCGAAAACAGGGATATCAATCGGACTGACTACTTGTAAATACGGCCGATGTCCGTGCTTTGCATGCAAGAACCGCCGGTCTCCATGCAAGGCAACAGCTGAACGGGAAGAGAGCAGAGCTGTCTCTCCAGCTCCCTCCGAGATCTTGAGGTCATCACGCTGCTTGTGCAGGGAACCTGGACGGCCAAATGTCCAGCCAATGTACCCTGCTTGTAACCGCTTTAGACTCTTTCTTTTCAAACACACTCAAAAAAAAAAAAAAAACGCCCTTCTTTCAGTCGTTCAGGTCCACCCTTTAGATATTCAAGTTATATTCTAATTATACATGCAATAATTTAAGATGCACTATTATTAAAGGTAGAGAACCTTCTCAGATCAGTGTTTTCCCGAGAGGTATTATTATGCTTTTCTTCTTTCTTTCTTCGTACTGTACAAGGATTGGGCAGCTGGCCATTTTTCTTTCCTTCTTTCCCCGCCTCTGTGGCCCTTCAGCAATATCTACCTTCAGGTTCTGCAAATTATTGCGCTATAAAGAGGAATGGTGTGGCCTCGAGGCAAGACTGCATTCTATTGTTTTATATTATTTCACAGCTATAAATATCCCTATTGTCAGGACCATCTCTACAAAAGGGATTAAACACAATTCATTGTATGTGAGCTATATCCAGGTGTGCACATACTTTTTAGTGAGCTCCTCTTTAGTACCAGGAAGCTGTTTGGGGTCCTCACCCCATATTAGGGTATCCCCTCACTGTCTCTGCCCCAGCCTCCTGCATGGTAATTCTGCTGCAGATGGACCTCCCTGTTTTTCTTTGTTGTGATTTGAGCCCTCTGCTTGGCTGTGTCCATTAAGGTCTACTGCTTTGGGTCACATGTAACTCTCACAGTAAACAGTTGAACCCCCAGATCTCATACTCATTAGTGCGACCCTGCTTTTTCTGGTTTAGTTAAACTAAATACCACATCCAAATGTCATCCTTTCATAGTCAATTCCAGCTGTCACACCAATGCTTTTATCCTTACATATGCCTAACGCTGACTTTCATCCCCAGATCTCCAACACCCTTAGTCTATTCTTTTTTTTTTTTGGATTATTAGCTTACATTCCCATGTCACCCCCCTAACTGCCACCTTTCATTCAGTTATTCATGTTTCCTGCGGTTTATCCAGTTAGATAATTGTATACATGTAACATTAGCTGCGGCCGCCCAGAAACACGGAGCGCCTCCCAAATTGTTAGTTACACATATGAGCTTGTGTATAATAATGCAGGGTACGCAGAGCTAGGTTTTGGCCAATTTTGAGTACCAGAGTACAACTTATGTGCAACCCTGGGTATATCCCTATTAAAAAATATATGCAACAAAGAGACTCGGTTTGTTTTTACTATAGCCACTGACACAATCAGTCCCCCTTACCCAGGGGTATGGTCTGTATTTCTGGTGTTAGCTGTCAACCAACTTTGTTATGCCACCTTGGTAACCTGGTGCTGTCATATGTCAATCAAAGATGCCTCGGTTTTGCCAGCTCAGAGCATCTGCTTGGTTCAGCTGCCATAAAAAAATCAGTGGTTCCCAAACGGGGGCACAAGGTATTCCAGTGGGGGCGCTGGCACTCACTCTTAACTGTGTTTAATAGGAAGGGTGTAGGGGGGGGGGCTCCATAATATTCCTAAATAGAAAAGGGGGGCCCTGCAAGGAAAGTTTAGGAACCACTGCATTAAATAAGGATTTATGATAATCAAAGACTGAAACTCTCACCCTGTAAGCCCAACACCGAACCCCTCATTTAGTTACTTTGACACAGAAAATGCACTGCTGTCATTTTGCTGCAAACCATCACTGTCACATGAAGAGCGCTTTGATTAAAAGGACAAAGTCTCGGCCTACACACAGGAAGGACTCACCTCTACAGAGAAGGACACCTCATCATCATTGTTGTCTTGGATTTTCTCAAAAAGGTCTTCGCATAGCTGGGGGAGAAAGAAAAGAGCACACGGTAAGATGGATATGGAGTCACAGGCTGTAATAACATGACATGTCACATGAGGGTATGTTTACTGGTGCCTGAAATCTCCACTTACCTGTGAATTACCAATACCACCCATTAAGGGCTTTCATTGCTACCAGTTTGCCACTTCATAGCAATGTGACTAGACTGCTGGGAGTTTTCGTTGGCCCTTACACTGATACTGGGGGTATCACTGCCCAGACATCTCATTAGGGTCACACTGCATAGATCTCCGAGACATAGCATGAGTTAAGCCTGGCATACACACGCCGATTAGCGGGCGATTTTTCCGCCGACCGACAGGCATGCGCGCTCGCGCCGTCTGCAAAATCGGTCGCCCCACAGCTCGGCCGGCCAGAGAACGGACATGTCGGATGTTCTCTGGCTGATGCCGGCCGATGCCATTAACTTCAATGAAGACCGGCGTCTTAATTGAAGATAATGGCCGGCACACAAAGGGTTCCCGACCAATTAAAGCAGCCCCAGAATGCAGCGTGATGACGTCATCACGGTGCATTCCAGAGCTCATCGGAGCTCGTCTGTCTGCACCCGTCTGTGGGTGTATGGCAGGCATTATTTCTGCTGGCCCGGACACTTGCTAGGGGTTATCTCTGCTGCCAATCACATTGGGTCCGATTTTTATCCAAGCTGCCAAGCAGATTGGGTCTGATTTTATCTCTTCCATTTACCCCCAAGGACTATTGTGTCTTATCCAGACATGGGCAAACGTTCGGTGCCCATACACATACAGATGGACGCATGATCGATGACCCGTTCGAGCGCAGCGTGGCAAGGTTGCAATGATGCCACCACGCTGCAACCGAGCACCTGTCGATTGGGTGGGAATCAAGAAGCACCACCTTAGGTGCTCAATTACCGGTCAATACTTTGAATGTGGACACTGGTCATGGTCAATGGCATTCGATCAGGATTTACAGACATGTTCGTTACCTGTTTGACAGAACGGTTGATCCCGATGGAAGACAGGAGTAGCCGCACAATTGATGCCTGCGAGCGTGAACGGTGTCCTGTCAGTGCTCAAACGGCTCATCAATTGTGCGCCTATGTGTACATATATGGGCACCTTAAAGCCATGGACCCCATACACATCTTGATTTTTCGTTCAATCAACTTAATTCAATCACCGATTTCTCTGACCCCCCCAAAATCTTCTTTTTAAGTCGATTAAGAAGGAAAATCTAGACATGCATGGGGGCCTTTAGTTTTTAATTTTTAGACAACATGCTCGGGCTCCTCTCAACTCATATGCAGATAATAGCTATAGGAGTCTGAACATGAGCAGCAGCAACCTCCATGCGCACCCCTTATAGCCATCTCTGCTTATTGCAGTGAACAAGCAGAGGGGAGCAAAACTTTTCTTATCACAATTATTCTTTATAAATATCTTTTTTACATATTTCTTGTATTTTAACCTCACTGGTGGTTTAGTACGGGTCATCATTTCAACAGATTACAACATACTCTGCTTACGTTTCTGGCATGGTCTTACCCTTGCCACATGGCCCCGACATGGGCAGCACGGTGGCTCAGGTAGTTAGTACTCTGACCATGCAGCGCTAGGGTCCTAGGTTCAAATCCCGGCCTGGACACTATCCACAAGGAGTTTGTATGTTCTCTCCGTGTCTGCATGGGTTTCCTCTGGGTACTCCAGTTTCCTCCCACACTCCAAAGACATGCAGCAGGTAATTGGCTTCCTCAAATAAAGATTCTCCTATGTTGGTTACATGTGACCCATGACTGTGCTAGTTACATATACATGACTATGAGAATGACTATGGTAGGGACATTAGAGTGTGAACTCCTCTGGGAGACAGTTAGCTCTGTAAAGCGCTGCGTAATAATGTTGGCATATATAAGACAATAATAATAATAAAACACCACTGTTGACTGGGGATGCAGGGACTTGGGCCCGGTCTAATCCATAGCAAAGTAATGGGGGGAATGTGGTACACTACCAGCTACATGAAGCAACAACTTTACAGTTTGCACACAACCACAAGTTTTCCATATAACGTATATGTGCTATAAAATATCTCTGTGACATTATAAAGTGTTATACTGTGAAAGTGAACTGTTTCATTTTTTCTGATAAAGCCTCAGTAAAGGTTGTACCAATACCAGCACTAAGAGCCATACCTGAGGGATGATGCCAGCTTGGGTCTCCTCCTGCTTGCCCATCATGGTATAGGATTTCCCAGCACCGGTCTGTCCATAAGCAAATATACAAACGTTGTAGCCCTCGAAGGCGTGTTCCAGCATTTCCTTTCCAATGTCATTGTACACGCGGTTTTGGGATGCAAAGGAAGGATCGTCCGGCTGTGGGAGACACAAAATAATATCCAACCATGTCTCTCCAAGCAAAAGCATCAATTTAAAGCGGAAGCATACTAAAAAATCTTAAAAATAAAAGTACAATTTAAGTTTGAATTTTTACATTTTCATTCCTGGCGCCAGCATCTTAAGTACTGGTGAACCAAAGCCACTTCCTGGTGCCAGCAACTTGAGAACTGAAGCCACTTCCGCCTCTCATCACTGCACAGTGCCATCCGGGTAAGTGTAACGCTCTCATCACTGCTGGCAACATCACCCATCACCTCAGTCTCGCAGATGTGACACTGACGTCATCCCATCGGGCTGGACAGGTGTGACTTCCTACAGCCGCAAGAGCACTTGGGATAGATGTCCCA
This sequence comes from Ptychadena robeensis, assembly GCA_036250615.1. Lineage (NCBI taxonomy): Eukaryota > Metazoa > Chordata > Amphibia > Anura > Ptychadenidae > Ptychadena > Ptychadena robeensis. Next base: position 100,079,364 of record CM070038.1, read on the forward strand.
AATGCCCTTGCGGCTGTATGCCGCCGCGCCAGACAGTGAGAGGGGCGATCTCGGAAAAATCACCCCTCCTGCTTAGAGGAAGTTTTTTTTATTTTTAATCGCAGATGGGAGGTCTGCTTTAACTCAGGGTGCAATATCGCATATGGGAAAATATGCCTGTAAACATTTTAATGGAGAGCCGCTATTATAGATTTACCCGTCTGTAACTACGTTAAGAGATGTCGGACTCTTCCGGGGGTGCATGTCATCAGAGCCCAGGTGAGAGGCGGGTCTGGCTGTGAAGGACCTTCTTAACCTCCTGGGCGCTACGCCCAAAGCCAGTACGGGCGCAGTTTAAACGTGAATCAAACTGCGCCCGTGCTGGGATCGGGCTCAAGTGGCGGCTCTCCGTGAGCCTGCAGCATTTCTGCAGAGCTGCAGGCACACAGAGGCTTTCCGGCCTCTGTGTGAATGGAGGGGGCGTAGCTTTTCTCCCCACACACCTCCGGCGTCTGATTGACACCGGCAGTGTGTAGAGGGCTGGGGGGGGGGGGAGCGGGCACACCGACCTGATGGGTGGGCCTGGCCAATGTTCCTAGTTCCCCTATTGCTTCTAATATAAACCTACCGCTAACAATAAGACATGCCCTGTCCCAGTGACAGCTGTGTATTATTTAGGGAAGACATTGACAGGAGGACCAGGGAGGCGTCCTTGTAACATTCTTACCAAACCCCCCCTACACAAAAGCTGCAAGCTGTGTGTGTGCCCGAACAAAAGTCCAGAAAGTGCCGCAAGCACCCTGTGGTTGGGTGCACACAGGTGTGCACCGCAGGCGTGAATTGACCGCCCCAGGAATATATATAAATAAATAAAAGTCTTCAGAGCCCGAGTAGCTGAAAAAACAAATTAAAAGCTTTAAGGTGATAGTGACATCTATGTGGGCCATTCTTGTGGAATTACATCATCACGAATATTGAATTAGTAAAAATAGCCCTACCAAAAATAAGCCGTAGGCACATTTGTTTTTTGCATCTAAATTAATATAAAGGACATGGTCTTATTTTCTGGTAAAAAAACACGCTATATACCAACAAAGGAAAAAATACTTGGCATATCCAATCAAAACATACACGGAAGGAAATTAGGAGAGTTGACTTTCCAAGCTGGATATGTAAGTCTTGCTGAGAGGTTGAAGAAAAGTGGTTGGGATATCCAGTTGTATCCCAGAAGTTTTTTTTCAGCCGGGGCGGCGCGATGACTCATCGCGACGCCTCCCTGGCATCGGTCAGGCGGCCTCTCGATAGGCTGCCGGCAGCGGCAGACACAAGTTCCTCTGACAGGCGGGCCTCCCCATTTTCAGGAGCGGCGCCGCAGCACTGAAAGACTCCGGCCCGCGGCTCGTAGTGGGAAGGGGCCGGCAGTAAGGTCTTTCAGTGGCTTTTGTTGGCGAGATCCTGAAGAATGGGAGGCGTACGCCTGTGCAGGCTGCTCGACGCGGAGGACATTGGGTGACGGGCGGGGACTTAAAATGTCTCCGGCGGGCCGCCCGGCCAATCTGACTCTGGGGAGAAACCACGGGAAATTCCAATTGTAGTAGGAAACCCCTTAAAATCCGGGGGGACGGTTAGGTGACCAGAGTTTTGCCGCCATTTTTCCCATACGGGCAATCGTTCCCCCTCCTCTCCCCACCCCTGTGGGGGTTATTTTTCTGCTTGCTAGGGAGGGGGGGGAGGTTCACCAGACCTTGTTTGATGGTGTGCACCAGGTTATGGGAACCCAAAAATCTGTCAAAATAAACTCAATTTTTTGTTTGTTCTTGTGCCCGTGGTTACTTTTCCCCTAAATCCATTTCATTTGATTAAAATGAAGACTTGGGAATGGAACTTACTTCTGTTGGTTAGTCTGCCTTTAGCGGCTTGGGATAGGTGAAGTAATCGAGATTACTCTTCAGGTCAGGCAAAATTCCTTTTACAAGCTAAAATAAATACGTCAAGGGCGTAAATGCTCCACTGCGTTGTGTGGTCTGTCGGGACCCCTGTGTTAAGAACAGAGGGTCCAATGGGACCACATACCACATTACCTGCCGGCGGATCCTCTGTCTCACATGATGTGAGCTGATCGCCGATGCAGGGGTTGGTTAACGATCGTGCAGTACTTGTATGGCAGGTATGATATGTGGCCCCGTCAGGAAAACTGCCGCTTAAGTAGGGGGGTCTCCCAGACGGTTCACACAAAGCAGAGCGTGGAGATGCATAGCCTTAGTGGTATTTAAACAAGCTAGTTCTGTAATATTATTTTATATGTTATAGTATATTATATTTTTTTTGTTAATTATTATGTTATCTTCTTATATAGGCAGAGAATAGTTGATGTACCAGTTTCCCTGAAAATAAAATGTGTGCTCCCAAAGATGCCTTCGTCTCTTATTTTTGGAGGATGTCTTTTTTTTTCATGAAGAAAGAATACCAACAATGGGGTTATTGGGGGGGGATCACTTAAAATGGAAAAAAGGGGAGACTCAGAGGGGGGCCGCACATTTAGTAAGCCATTCTGATCCTTATGTGTTCATTGTGATTGGGCCCCCTATGATTCCCCCTTCCAGAGTTACAGTACTGTTGGTCAGGGGTGTTATTTTCGAAGGATTGCCTTATTTTCTGGGAAACAGGGTTAGTATAGATAGTTGTAATCGCGATTTCAGTCCTGTCCTGGTTCCTTAAGGTCGTTCATCATCAATCCCTTTTCTCTCAGTATCTCAACCCAAAGAATCTACAGAAACCAGCAAAAAAAGTTTCAGGCTTTGATTATCATAGGTATCACACTTCGGTAAGTGTCTTCGTGAGATATTTAAAAAGTACTCATGTTTAAACCCTGAGCGTTTGCCAGTGGCACGGGTTTTTTCATAACCGTGTTGTCCACGGGGCAATCGCGGCGGAGCTCAATATGCTCCACCGTGGATGATGCATGCTCAGCTCAGGGTTTCTAACATTAAGCCGGGCGTCATGGAAACGCCGGACCTTATGCGAAGAAAGAAAGGCGACGACCCTCCAGTTTGACGGAGGCTATGGCGCCGCATACCCCCGCACCCTTCGCGTTCCACCGGTACCTGCGACGGGGGCGGGCCCGGAAGCATCGGGCAAACATGCCGATGGTCTCCGACCGCCGTCAGAAGACGGCGAGACCCTGAGCCGGCGGCCTGCAGTTAACTGGGGCGAGTTTTCATGACTTGCATGAAACTCAGGCCCGAGTAATTCGGGCAAACGCTCAGAAGGTTTTAAAGAAAAATTTTGCAGTTCAGCATTGGGACTCACATTATGGAATTTGTTCGTGGGATGTTCGCTTAAATTCTTTGCAGCGGTATCTCTAAGCTTTTCATAGTAGTAGAATTTACAGGGGTCCTCTGGGCCCTGGACACCCACTCAGTTCTCATACCAGCGCATTGTGATGGCAGGGAAGAAATAGAAATATGTATACAATGCTCCATTCGTTATATGATTTCCCAGCCCCTGTAAACTTTTTATGGCACGAAAAGGCCGCTGCCGGGCAATCGCGGCGGAGTTACATTGTACTCCGCCTTGATTG
>CM070038.1:100100845-100112543 GCA_036250615.1 Ptychadena robeensis
CATTTTTCGCACCTAAAATTAATATAAGACAGTGTCTTATATTAGGGGAAACACGGTATGCATGCATTCCATAAATCATATTATGCATGCATCGTAAATCGATCGTAATACCAAGAAAAAACTGTCAGATTCTTGTACGATTGACTAAAATTTACATTACAATTGACTTCGATCCCTTCTGGACGATCTTATAATCATTTATGACAATCTTAAGGAAATATCAGTGTATGGCCAGCATTACTACATCGGCCAAGTGCCATTTTGTTGCGTGATTAAGGTCACAGAAGGAATGCTTCAGCTCGCCATGTAAATAGATGATTGGTGAGGCGCCATACTTTGTTGGACGTTTTGTACATAATCAGATATTCACTTACGTATTTCTTATTCACTTTACTTTCAGGAATCCGAGAAAATTATCGCCGAGCTCAATGAAACCTGGGAGGAAAAACTTAGGAAAACAGAAGCAATCCGCATGGAAAGGTAATACATGAGAGACTACTTACTATGCTGTATTAACCTTCTGGGCAAACTGCGCCCGTGCCGGGACCGGGCACAACCACCGCCTCCCTGTGTGCCTGCGGCTCTTCTACAGAGCCGCAGGCACACAGGGAGGCGGTGGTTGAGCCCCTCCGGTCCCGTGTCTTCGGCGGCATCTGTGACGCCGAAGGGGGGGGGGCAGCGCCATAGATTCCCATGTTAATGGAGGGGGCGCCACTCTCCTCTCTGCACACCGCCGGCGTCTATTTGACACCGGCGGTGTGTAGAGGGCTGGGCAGAGAGCCGGCAATCACGGCGGAGTAGAGTGTCTACTCCACCGCGATTGCGGGGGAAACAGCTTTTCGTGCCATTCAAAATGGCGCAAAAAGCTTGTAACGCCCGGAGGGTTAAATAGCAACATCTGTTGAGCAGTAGTTTTCTGCAACCAATCAAAATGAATCTTTAACTGATATTATGTTACACTCAGTGGGATTAAACAAATGGCAACCATGGTTGCTTCTATCTATCGCGGGACCCTTACCCGGAATACATCGGAATACCACCGCCCATTATGGGGAGACACACCAGCCATTCAAGACCTTGAGATCCTCTACACCAGTGGTTGTCAACCTGTGGATAATTTCACGGGTTGCCGAGCTCACTGAAAAACATCAGGTGCATTGTGATGCTCACAAGAAGGGTTGGAAGTAAGAAGGGAAAGTAATGCCCCCTTCCCAAGGGTATGTTTGCATTATACGTCAGGACCCCCTCCACTTGCTTGGCAGGGATCCCGACGTAGCACATAGACTTTACCTGCTCGGCGTATGCTCTGTTTACCCATCCGCCGGTGCAGAGGCTCAACGTACTCGACTATGTTGAGCCTTACATTCGCGGAGAGGCTCTGGGCAGTGAAGACGCCGAGCAGGTAAGTCTATGTGCAATACGCTTAGCGGAGGGGTCCCGACGTATAATGGAAACATAGCCTAACGCTTGTGCAAATGATGTTCTGGGTGGGAAAATATAAGGGAAGATACATAACACTTACCTGATCGTGTCGTGGAGCGTCACTTCTAGTATCTAAATTGCAGACCTAAAAAGGTTCATAACCACTGCACTACACTGTATAGAAATTCCTTGAAATGCATTACTAGGGATATTTATTTTCTTAACACCGAGCAAAGACTCTATTACCTTTTATGTTGAGGAGTTAGGGGGCATTCACACTGGCGTCTGAAAACACTGTGTCCCCATCACCCGGACTCTCAGCAGCCTGGAAATAGCCCATGTGAATGCTACCTGTAGGAGAAGAGGCCCCCTACTCTCTTTTTAATATTATTCTTACTAATGTTAATATGTGTGTTAATTTCTACGTAAGCGTAAGTTATCTATGTTAATTAATAAAGACTAAAAGCATTTTAATTTCTTTCATTTAAGAGAGGCATTGCTGGCAGAGATGGGCGTGGCCATACGCGAGGACGGAGGAACATTGGGTGTCTTCTCTCCTAAAAAGGTACGGATCTTGGTTCATTGTAGGAGAAGGTCCACACTCCTTGTCAGGATCAACACAGACCTTCTCTCAGGCATTTGATTATCACTGATAGGATGCACCGGTGCTGGAACAGACAATGCTCCAAAGCTTCACAATCTACAATATCCAACAAGTCCACACTCTGGCATAAAATCCAAATCTTTATTTGTCAATTTAACATACAGCATAATAGGGCACATAACTTTTTAAGTGAGCTCCTTAGATGAGTACCAGGAGATGGTGTTTGGAACTCAACCTATATATAGGGTGGTCTCCCTCACGGTCCCCTGCGTCAGTTTCCTGCATGGTAGATTCTGCTGCAGATGGACCTCCCTGTTGGGATTGAACCTCTGATTAGCGGTCTCCATCCACAGGTCACCAGCTGGCTTTGGGTCACATGTAACTCTCACAGTACAGGACTTTGTGGATGTTGTGGAATGAGAATTAAAATGTTATGGGTGGTGCATGATTTGAAAATTAAGAGCATTTCTTTTTGTTTGGTCCAAGGATGATTTCATGATTAGTATACATTGATGCACTTTGAGCCATGATTGATTGATAGCACCTATATTACTGTGGTAATTGATAGCACCTATATTAATGTGGTAATAGGTTCTATTTGTCAAAGAATTAAAGAGAACCATCTCTGGGTGTGGGTGTAAAATACAATTGGGTATACTGGCCTATTCTCTGCAAGCAAGCGACAATTCTGAATCTAGGCGGACTTGCCTATCGAGTCCGGCACTGCCTTTTCAGCATCATTGGTGACCAAGAGGTGGGGGTGGTGCCATTAACCTCAATGTCATGTGCTATATACTCTGCTTTGATGTTAAGGACTATGTACTCTGTCAAATTTCACTTTCACCTTATTCGTTACCTAACTAGTGGCTAAGAATTAAAAAAATCATTGCTTGTGGTAACTTGTTTACAATTTAAACATAATTTTGTCTCCAAATGGTTAAATTTCAGGTTATGTTATTCTTTTTAACCCCCCTGGGGCTCCTGATGGCACCATCGCATCCAGCACTGTCCTGTCAGTACTGCGCTGGACGAGATGCGGCGGTCCGGCGCAGATCGGAGCCCCGGTAGCGCAAACTCACCGATCTGCAATGTACCGGTTGCTCCGATCTTCTAAACTGGCTTCTGCACGGAAGCCGATCCCCAAACGCGCCCCTCATCCAACCCCCCACCTCTCCCAGAGTGACATGATGACGTCACATCGGGGACAGAGGCGGGAGATTTAAAAGTAAATTGCACTAAGACAGTTTTCTATGACAGTGTGATTCCCCAGATGTGCCCCTTTGAAGTTAACCCTCTCTCCCCTGGTGTGATGTCACCAGGTACATTACTACCAGGGGAGAGCGGGTGCCACTGTATTTATTACAATAAAAAAAAACAAAAAACACATTTCCAAATAAATGTAAATTTTATTACAAACAAAATATAAATACTGATAAAGGGAAGAGAAATCTTGCCCTGTAACAAATACATACTGTTTTGAAATCCTTCATACAAAAAAAGTATTGAAGAGATTTTACCATTCAAATAATACCTTTAATAAATGTTTTAAACATTATTTTTTTTTACATAATTGTGTGTTTCAAACATTATTATAGTCAGGATGTCTACTAGACCCTTGTACGGACATACTTTGGGAAGTTATAGGCCTATAGTCTATGGTACAGAAATCTGGACGGCACAAGAGCGCTAGGGAGGTTGAAGGATATGTCCTACATGCATATTAGTTGGGCACGGCTTTAGGTTTTTAGGGTGCCTACATTGTACTCCATGCTCTATGTTTTTCTCATAAACCCTATACATTGACGATATGCTAAATAGCTTATGTGATTCCTCGGCGTCTGACATTAAAACCGCCAACATATAATTCTCTGCACATATTCTTTAATTAGTTTCTGTCAGTAAAATGTGTCCCCTGCATCATTTCCTATATCTGAAAGCGACCTTTCCTCCCTCTCCATCTCCCAAACCACACAGCAATCTCTCTTCCCGAGTCCTCTATAGATTTCCTCTAATGTCCTGTCTTCTCTCTGTGTATTCGCTGTCATCGCCCTCCTCTCCGCCAGATCTCCTCCATGATCTTTGATGAATATTTTGACTCTCTGTCCGCAGATCAGGTCTGTCCATCGACTCGGTTCATGAGCCAGCCAGAAATGTTAATCCCATTAGTTGTTATTTTTCTCTCCCTTGTAGCTGTTAAATGGTTTTTTAATTACCGCTAGAGACAGAAATATCAATGAAGTGAAGAGAGTTTTCAGAATAAATCGAGCTGAGCTGTGATTAACCAAGAGACGGTGGCTCATGAATCTTCTGTTTTCGGTTGTGATATTTGTGACCTGTAGTTTACACGAATCCCTTATTGTAAATTAGAAACCCCAAATCTATGAATTGTGGTCTATCAAAATCAAGTGGCTGCTGAGGAGTCTGAATTACTTAATGCTGCAGATTTTTTCAGCTCAGTGTGTTGCTAAATGATGTACTAATGAATAAAAAAATTGTCTCTTAATTACTCTCATGTAGCTAATTGTATAGTACAAACTACCAATGAGTAGTGGTCCGGACAGATCGCATACATTTTACCTGCCTGGCGGATGCTCTGTTCGAACAGCGCTGAGCCGATCTGCCGATGCAGGGGTTAACATAGTGCAGTACATTAACCCCTGCATCGACGGATGTCCGAACAGAGCAACCGCCAGGCAGGTAATGTGTATGTGATCCGTCGGGACCCCGCCAAGCACTGCCCGACGGATCACACAACGCAGTGGAAATATAGCCTAAAGGCCCCCATACACGGGTCGGATTCCGGGCCGATCGATTCCGGGCGCGTGCACGCGAAACGATCGTGCCGGAATCGTGTGCAGCCCACCTTGTCCGATCGATCACGTCCGATTGATCAGGGGCCCAGAATCGGATCCGACAGAGAACCAACATCTTGGTCTTTTTGATCCGATTCTGCACAGATCAGGGGGAGTTGCCATTTGTGAGGTGGACAATCAGACACGGAATCGTCCCGGAATCCGTTGGACAAGGTGGTATGCAGCGATCAGATACTCTTAATTGGCCGATCGATCACACCTGCGATTCCCGGCAGAATCGCCGGAATCGATCGGATAGGTGATCGAGCGGCCATGGAATCCGAACGTGTATGGCTAGCTTTAGTCTAGAGCTCGTTGTGGATTCAGTCCTTCAGCAGCTGCCTGAAATACCACTTTTAAGCAGAAACTAATTAGAATGAAAATGTTTTTAGATTTGACCTTTGGTTTAGTTGAATTTGTCCTTTAACATTCTATTAGTGTTCCCTTTAGACTCCTGTATATCCCTATATCCTTTCTTGTAGTAACTAATTTTATCAGTCTGGATTAAGCCCCCATACACGTTCCGATTTTTCTCCCGACCGATTTTTGGTCCGATCGTGTCACCCGATTTTCACATGTTATGGTTGGTCGGTCAACTGGCACGAAAAATCGGAATTCGAATTATCACCGATCGATCAGCCCGACCCTATTTATTAACAGCAGATCGACCGATTGGGATTTTGAGAAATCGGGATCGGTCTGGGTACATAATTCCTCATCCGATTACTCTCCCGACCACGTTGGTCGGTCGGGCAAAATTCGTACGAAAAATCGGAACGTGTATGGGGGGCTTCAGAAGGGGTCATGACATTTTGGGACTTGTATTCTGCGACAGCCTGACAGCCCTGCATCTCTTTTCTTATGACCTGGAGCACTTGTACCTTTAGGGATAGTTACAGAACTGATCAGTATTATTATTATCTTGTAGTTATATAACACCGACATATTACGCAGCGCTTTACAGAGCATATATAGTCATATCACTAACTGTCTCTCAGAGGAGCTGACAATCTAATGTCTTTACCATAGTCATTTATTTGACTAGTCGCATGTCACATGTAACTAACATAGGAGAATCTTTATTTGGGAACCAATTAACCTACAGCATGTCTTTGGAGTGTGGGAGGAAATCAGAGTACCGGGAGGAAACCCACGCAGACATGGGGAGAACATACAAACTCATTGCAGATAGTGCCCAGGTTCTTTGAACCTAGAACTCTAGCGCTCCATGGCCAGAGTGCTAACCACCTGAGCCACCGTGGGTTGTAATCCTGACATTGGTTATGCTTGTAGTTAGCGTATAGACCAGGAGTGGGCAAACATTTTGGCTTGCGGGCCACATTGGCTTCTTAAATTTGATAGAGGGGCTGAACCCAGAGCTTGTAATGGCCGACCCCCCATAGACGTGCCGATTGCATTGATCAGAGATAATTCCTAGAGACTTCCTGTTGTGACCATGAGGATGCGCCCACAGTGTCATGATCACACCACTGCATCGTCCCCAAGGCATCATCCTCATTGCAGAGAACAAGCGAAGGGGACCATCTCTAAAGGTGACAAAGGGCTGGAAAGAAAGCTAAACGGGCCAGATCCGGCCCCCGGGCCTTAGTTTGTCCACCCCTGGTATAGACAGAAGAGAAAATATATAATTTCGACATTCTCTCTATGATCTCTAATACTGCACAGTGATTTAACTTCATCATTTACAGCAGAAATCGAAATCCGGTGTTCATCTCTCCCCACAATAGTACATTGGTAGCTTTCAATCCTTTGAATAGGAATGGAGAGGAGGTGCTCAACTATTCTTTAATTATGTTATTTTTAAGGAGAAATTACACAACAGTGACTGCAGCTACATACATCAGTGAGAGGTCGTGTCTGGTCAACCAGTAGGGAGTTCTTAGTGGTAACTGGGGATGAGCTTGTTTGGTTTTTTTGCAACCCTGTTTCAGAACTACAAGTCCTACAATGACTTCATTGCTGTGAACCCCAGAGTTTTCTTAGTTCAATCCTGACAATTGGAAATGGTTGTCTTCTCCTAGAGTTCTGCAGTTTGGCTCATTGTTGTCATGCTTTTTATTCCATCTGTCAATCATAATTTCTTTCATCTCTCATCATTCTCTACTTTCTGGAAATAATGCCGTACAGATCCTATCGCCCAGTCCGTGTGATCTGTTTGCTGACTCTTATGGGGTCTTTTCCCCAAAGAAGGTTTGTATGTAAATTAGCTGGTCCTCGTAGAGTAGAACTCCAATATGGGGATTTATTGTTTGAAAGGCTTACAGTCTGTATCTGTCCTCCCCACGTGTCATATGCTAATGTAATACTATAGTTAGCCTATTGCATATATTAGGTCTATCTATAGACAAACGTATAATGTACTAGTGTATCTAGTATGGGATATTTGTTTTAATGACTACCCTCTGTTTTTGCAGACCCCTCACCTTGTTAACCTTAATGAAGATCCTCTCATGTCAGAGTGCCTTTTATATTATATCAAAGATGGTATCACCAGGTAAGCCATCACCTCCTGTAATCGTCCACCTGGTTTAGTTTGGCTGTAACTTCTTGTCGTAACCTGTGCCATCTTGTTTCTCCAGGGTTGGCCAGGCCGATGCAGAGAGGCGCCAGGATATTGTTCTTAGCGGTGCCCATATTAAAGAGGAACACTGCGTCTTCCGGAGCGAGAGGATGTCAAATGGAGAAGGTGAATTCTCAGAACAAATGTTGTAATTCAATGGAATGGGCAGAGCTGTCAAAGGATCAACATGTGATGAAGGAATCTATGTGCGGCTAATATTTTTGCTCATTAATTTCTTGTAGTTGTTGTCACGTTGGAGCCATGTGAGAATTCAGAGACTTACGTCAATGGAAAGCGGGTCATCCTTGCAGTACAGCTACGTTCCGGTAAGAAAGACGGTTTTCACTTTTTTGTTCAGCTGTGAAATTCCTGATATTCCTTCAGCACTTTCAACTTTTCCTTGCTTTATTGCCTCTCTTTTAGGGAACCGAATCATTATGGGTAAAAACCACGTTTTCCGTTTCAACCACCCTGAGCAAGCCCGTGCTGAGAGGGAGAAGACGCCATCTGCAGAGACCCCTTCAGAGCCTGTGGATTGGACATTTGCCCAGCGTGAGCTCCTGGAGAAGCAAGGCATTGATATGAAACAGGAGATGGAGAAAAGGTGGGTGGTGTTTGTGTAGCGCTAGATAATATCACTAGAGCTTTTCCAATATCAGAAACAAAATCTCCATAACTATTTGGATTAATTATGCAAAGACCACAGAAATTATTTCTTAACCTCACTAGCGTTCTGGGCTTTTCGCACCATTTTTATGGCACGAAAAGCCGTTTCCCAAACCAAAAGATTATTTGACAGACATTTATGGCTACAAATGGAAAATCTCAGTCAAATGACCATTCACATAGGAACATAAAATATTCAAGGAGGTACAGTGCAGGCTATTAGTGATCTCTTCAAGGCCATGTGGCTACCAGGATAGGTCACTTCCTGGTTATGGATGATATCACTTCCTGTATGTGGATTTTATCACTTCCTGGTTACAGATGCTGTAGGGTTCAGTAGGATCAATGGGATGGATTTCAGGCGGCAGTCCTTCTTCAATCATAATCACCCACCCCTCATATGAACCCATTTTTACCCCATACACCTACTGATGGCCCTTCTGGCCTGCTGACAGTTGTCTGCAACTTTTGTACATTCAATTGAATGGGTGCAATTTCTTTGCCTAGATCCGTGGTAATAACTGTAAAGGGTTTAAAATGTTGATCCCTTCACCCTCCCTCTGCAACTACTATAGGACTGCGGACCCCAGTTGGAGAACCAGTAATCTAGTTTCATCGAACGTCTCTGAGCACCCCAAAAATTCTAATGCTTTCTATTACATATACCGTATTTTTCAACATATAAGACGCACTTTTCCACCCCTAAAATTGGGGACAAAAAGTGCCTGTGTCTTATACGCCGAGTGCGCGACCCCCGCGGCGCCGGTGGTTGCACCTTGGCTTCCTGCCAGCTCTCCCGGCACGGAGGAGCTGTCAGTTCAGATGGGAGATCTCCCATCTGAACTGTGCAATTGCCTATGCCAGCCCTGGACTGGCATGGGCAATGAAGACAGAGCTAGATGAACTGGCATCTACAGCTCTCCTGTCCGTGGGAACAGCAATCAGCTGCCCCAGGGACACAGAATCGGTGACATCGGGAGAGGAGAGAGAGAGCAGAGCACAGCTCTCCTCTCCCCCCTCCCTCCTCCTCAGATCAGTGTAAAATATGACGTGTGTTCAGCTGACAGTGTACTGCTGCTACTGGCTGAATTGGATATTGCATCCATTAAATTCATTGTATTATCCCAATTGATGTGAAAACTTATTAAATCTTTTTTTCTGGTTTTTATGCCCTAAAAACTGGGTGCATCTTATGTGCCGGTGCGTCTTATAAGGCGAAAAATACGGTACTTATTGTGCAACCAGTATTCCGTCTAAGAAGGATGATTATATATAATTAAAATTAGCACATTATGTGATATAAATGTGGGGCGATACCCGCCATGCACAGGTTATCATGTGTGTATGCAGTAGCGAGGCGCGCTGAAAGCAGGGTGGATAAAAATCAATGATTTTTATAAAAAAAATCTAAACTGATTTTTTTTATTGCATTTTTATTGCATTTTTAAAAAATAAAGTGCTTTTTAAGGAAATTACCATCCCAAGGTTATTCCATGATGAAATAAAGATTAGTTTTTCATTATGTAGAATAAGGCTGTATATGTTAATTTTTTTTGGTAAATAAATTCCATGAATCCATTCACAATGTCATGCTCTTCCAGAGGTTTCTGTAAGATTTTATAATCAATAAAACTACACTCTCAGATGTATATCAGCCAACATCCCAAAAACAAAGGACAGAGGTTGATGATGGTATAAGCACAGCACCCAAATTCCCCCTTGAATAGCCAGGGTTGAGGGGACATAAAAGCAATACATTTATTATACACAGTGCAAAACAATGAAGTAATGACCATCATATCAATCAAAAACAATGCGCAATGTTGCGGATGTACACGTCTGTACACGTGCTTAGACAATTTAAAATAGTCCAAATGGTACAAATTTCACCCCAACGTGCGTTTCGTTGACTTCTTCAGGGGGTACGATATGTAATTTCATTGGTCAAATATGCATAACACATACAGCCAGCACAAGGGGATCAGTCATATTGAATAACCAGATCACCATAATATTGGAAACAGACCCTCAGGGGTTTCTAACCTCTATAGATCAATATAGGGTGGAAAGACATGATTTCTCAAGATAGTGTCCTCACTGCACCGACACCAGTGGGGAACGGAGAGACACAGACAGACCGACTTTAACCACATAAATGCCGTGGTGATCTACGTACAACAAGATCGATTTGTAATACATTTACTTTGGTAAATATGGTCAGTTGATGGTTTGTTTTATGAAGATTTGACCTATGAAATTACATATCACAACCCCTGAAGAAGTTTTAAAAATTTGCGCCATTTGGACTATTTAAATTGTGCAACAGCACGTGTACAGATGTGTACATCCCCAACATTGCGCATTGTTTCTGATTGATATGATAGTCATTACTTCATTTTTTGCACTGTGTATAATGTATTGTTTTTGTGTTCCCTCACCCATGTCTATTCCAGGGGAAATTTGGGTGATGTGCTTATGCCATCATCAACTTCTGTCTGTTTCTGTAACATTATTGGGCAGTTTCTCTGCTACAAGATATTATCACAGATGCTTGGTTTACTTTTGCAGTTCTCAAAACTAAATGCAACAGAAAAGTTGTCCAAATATGATTACCCTAAACTGGGGATAAAAAAAAAACTAATATGAAAAGTTGTTATTCGAAAAATCTTCATCTACTCGCATTTTAAAGTTACACCAGCAAGAATGATTGACTTAAATCAGTTTGATTTAAATCAAGCCTTACTGACTAGTGATTTAAATCTGTTTGATTTAAATCAAATCCATCCTGGCTGAAAGTGATTTTTGGAGCTGTTAAGTTTCCTCTGTTCTTATTTTAAGGATTACAAAGTTTTCCTTTATCTGTTCTTCCAGACTTCAGGAAATGGAAATTTTATACAAGAAGGAGAAAGAAGAAGCAGATCTCCTCCTGGAGCAGCAGAGACTGGTAAGAGCTGCTTTGCTGGATTTCCTCACTGTCGCCCCTTGTTGTCACCGGCACTTATCTCTCACACCATGTAGTACGGCCACACTTCTTACACATCGGATCTCAGCTCATCAGCTGCTCAGTTAGGCCTTTGTATGTATTTCTACTTTGTACCATCCAGTGTTATGAGGCTTCTATATCCTTGCCATAACCTCTGAGCTTGTGATCCTTTTTTCCCCTTCTTATTTAGAAAGTTTTACATACATTTTAATAGGTGTTTTGCATGCAAATGTTTTGCACGTCTGTCTCATATATGATAATGCTGTGAACCTCAAAAAAAACCCAAACTTTATTTTCACTGGCCAGTGGTGGGCTATGCCTTCATTGCAGCCTGTCATAAATCAGATTGCCTGATATTTGATTGGTTGCTCTATTTTTTGCACTTTTTGTGTCATTGTAATAATGGGACAGTATCACCTAATACAGATGTAGACTTTTCAAGACTCTTAACAACTACAAGTTACATAAAGTCCTACTACTATGGTTTTTGGCTCCCTCATGACATTCAGGGGTGGTGGGCGCATTGTTATAATAGTTGTAAAAGATGGTGAAATAAAAGTAACACTCTTGCAGCACAGGGGGGGGGGGGG
>CM070038.1:100112584-100124017 GCA_036250615.1 Ptychadena robeensis
GGGATTTTATACCCTTATACACAAAGGGATTCTTCATTCAATTCCCAAAAGATTGGTTGCCGTGAACATTCGCAGCGATTGTTTGGAAATAGAACAAAAAATCTATGGAACAGGGATACGACATGCCTGTATTTCCCTGTTCAATCGCCATTACCTTGGACCGAGTGTTTCTGGACCGAGCATATACTTTGGACTGAGGATATCTGCCAGGGATTGATTCCCCAGGTGGTGCGCATTGATTCCCTGAACGGTCATTGTGTAAGCTCGCTGTGATCGATCACACAACAATCGCAGAGAAATCGAGCCATGTATGGCTGGCTTAAATTTAGACTTCTAGTATTCTTCCTAATGTTGTGACAAAATCATTTAAAGGTGTGACTGCATGGAGCTTCTACAGCAGTGGTTCTCAACCTTTATAGATCTGTGACCCCAGAAGTGATGTTGTGAAGTGTCACTTCCTGTATTCGGAATGCGTAAGTGCTGGTGTGAAGTGTCACTTCTGCATCCCAAATATCACAAATGACATTCCGCGACATCACTATGTCCCCTCCCTGCTATTTTCCCACCTCGCTTGTGCAAATTATGAGCAGGGTGGGAAGGGAGAGTAACTCCCCATTCATCCTGAGTAGAGATGGTCAAATTATTTTTTTTCAAAAATGTTACCATTTTAATGGTTTTGAGTTAATTGCAAAGTCCCTCAGCATGGTATCCTCAAACTTACAAGAAAGATATGGTACACCAATAACCCATGTATATAGGGCGCTACCTACATCTAACAATTTAATATATATATTTATATATATATATATAGATATAGATATATATAGATATGAGAGAGATAGATATGTGGCACCCAGCTATATTGGGAAACTTAGTCCTCAATATTAGCCACACTGGACATTAGCGGTAGCTTTGTAGTACATAAAGTTTATTACGTATGAAACAATATAACAATGACTCCTTTAACAAGGGCTCCTTCTTTGTTCTGAAAAAAAAGAGAAAAAAAAAAAAAAAAAACCAATGAAGTAACAGCAGCTGGTCATTAAGCTCTCGTCGCATTTCGCGAAAGTCGTCGCTTCTTCAGGAGAGAACCAACATAAAAATAAAGTCTGCTCCAGTTTCCCATATCTAGGTCAAATGAGTGGCTTGAACCGATATCTAGGTCAAATGAGTGGCTTGAACCGAGAGGATCAAGGCCTCCTCCAGGGAACTGGGGCCTCTTCGGATACAACAAGCCATTAGAGAACCAATCGAATCTGGTATTGTAGGTTAATTGCATCAGTCAGTACAGTGTACAAGTAATAGTCCACCATAGGTATGCCTTATAGATGGGCTTGAAGAGTTGAGTGGTGTAACATTAGATGCAGGTACTAGTTCCTGGCAGACTTGGTATCCTCAAACTTGCTGGAGATGTAGAGAATGGTTGGGGGTATACTGAAAAAAATTAAGTTTAACCTCCCTAGCGGTTGTGACGAGCCCAGCTCGTCCAGAGTTTGTGTGAAGAACATGCCGCATATCCCCGGAAAGCTACGTCGATTCTCTTACCAGCTGCAGCATTTCCGGGGTTGCGCGGCGTCACCGATCGCGTCACGGTGACGCGGGGGGTGGGCGGTGCCATAGCCCTCCATGTTAATGGAGGAGCTCCGGCTTTCCAGCCCACACAGCTGACATCATTAATGATGCCGGCTGTGTGAAGAGAGGCGGGGGAGGGGGGGAATTGCAGGCAGTGTACTGTGTACACTGCCGCGATTGCCCGTACCGTGCTGTTAAAAACAGCACGGTATGGGCAGTGCGCTAGGGAGGTTAAAGTAGAAATATTCACTTTTAATTAGAACTTCATTTATGAAAAAACGACATGTGCTAAAGCATAACATTTTTTTTCAAATGTTCCTACAACCCTTCTCTACATCTCCAGCAATTTTGGTGATGATACCATTTTCAGAGGCTTTGCAATCAGCTCACAAAGTCAGGTAGTCAGCTTGTCGAAAAATTTGACCATCTCTAATCTAAGTTTTGGGGAAGGAGGGAGGGGGCATTACTCTCCCTCCTAACTTCTCACCCCACTTGTGGTCATTAGTGCTGCTGCTTGTTAGCAACAGCTCTGATGCTTTCAGTGTACTTAGCGACCCCTCGTGAAATGGTAATTCGACCATCAGAGGGGGTCCCGAGGCACAGGTTGGAAACCACGGTGCTACAGGGAGCAGCAATAGAAATTATGCCAGGGATGTACAAATTTTACCAACTTCCCGTTCTATCCTACATAAGGATCTCAGACTTTACTATATTGTTTTACGATATAAGGTGATACTGTCCCATTACATATGTACTGTGAATGCATGGAGTGCACTGCTTGCCGATGTGTATACCACATAGACTTTAACAAAGAATTCTGTTGTATAAAAAGGAAGAATGAAGTATCCACTGCTGACCTCCCCATACAAATAACACTAGAGGCCTGTTATGGTGACTTTCTCAATACCAGCCAGGCCACTGGCCATTTCAGGTGAAGGTCAATATGGTGGCTTCTGTATTTATCTCTTGGCAGGTGAACTTCACCCTCACACGGTGGGTGGTTGAGCACAATCTATGGGTGGCATCATTCTGCACACATTGGGCAACTGTAGGCCATTAAATGTTATGCAAGGAAGTGGTCTAAAAAAATAGTTGGCTTTGTATTTAGAAGTAACTGCTATTCGGTTGTCTTCTCCATTTTTACCCAATATTTCATCAAGTTAATTTTATACTTTAATGTTGCGGCGACCCTTAGTAAATACCTGGACAGAATTTTAGAACATACAAGATGGTGGCTTCCTGTACTGATCCCGCTATAACGGAAGTGTGGCCTTTGGTTCAGTTGGAATAGCCCTTCCTTAGTGCATTGATCCTTTATATCTAGGTCATACAGCTGCCTCTGTGTGCTGAGAATGATTCCACTTTATAGTCTCAGCTCCGTATTTCTATAGATATCTATTTTTCTGGAGTTTGGTACCGATCGCCGTGCATGCGTTTTTTCCTATCAGTGCATGAAATCTAGACTTCACTTTTATGCTTTATTGGATTAATGACCGGCTGTGCACTATAACTTCTTCTCTTTTAAAATCACAAATACAAAACCACAAACTCACTTCTCTGATATAATGCAAATATCCAATATATAGACATGGGGTAAACATTATAATAATAATAATAAAAGTTGTAGTCAGTTTTTATGTTCTGCCCCAAGGTGTGGCTGGGTATGTGATCACACAGCTGAAGGTTCTTATTGCTTTCAGCTAGGATTTCATGTGCGTAGACTTACCTAATCAATGCCGCCAGGTAGATTATCACTGCCAATGTACTTGTTATTTCAAAACTTCTCTTAAACATATACAAAAGGACAGCATATGTAATCACCTGTCAGGGGTGGACTGGGCTAAGGAGGGGTGGCATTCACTAGGCTGAGCATCTGTTAGACATCTGTTAAGCGGGCCATACACAGGTCGATTTTGCATTTGATTCCAGAACCATTGGCAGCCATTCGCATCAATCAGTCGTTCGGTAATCGAACATTGTCCACCTTGGGCGATCCCGCTCCAACAAAATATCGATCGAACAGGGAACCAACATGTCGGCATTACAGATGGTCCCCATCCAAAGTATCAGCCAGGGATTGATTCCCCAAGTTGATGCATATTGATTACCTGAACGATTGTTTAGCAATTCTTGCATCACCATGTTGCGATCAAATGCACAACAGTCGCCGGGGAATCAAGCTGTATATGGCCTCCTTTATAGTGGAACTCAGAGTCATATGGCTGCGCATTTTACGTATATTTGCTTCTAGTTTAGACCCTTAGGTGGAGTAAGGCAGCAGAACAAACCCATTAGAGTTGAGGACCAATTTATTTGGTTGCTCTGAGCTATCGGGTAGGCAAATGCAGGGATCATCATAGAAATCTGGTGAATAATGTGTGCAATCATAAATCGTGTCCGTTTATCTTGTAATCTTGTAGATTAAATTTATATCCGTCTATACCAGGAGTCTACAACCTGTGGCTCTTCAGCCTCCTTGTTGTGGTTCCCTGGCTGCCAGCAAGCCTCCTCCCTCCCACTTGCACATATACTGGTAGAAAGAGAAAGTGTGCAAGCAGCCAAGATCTGTAGCTGCAGAAGCGAGTGTGGCTCCTTGAGAGCCGATTTCAACAAAGACGTATAAAAAAGCAGCGCTCAAACAGCATTGGGCACTGCTTTTCCATGTTTAGCAGGAACATCCATTGATCTTCAATGGTCATGTCTCCGAGGGCATTGCATGTTGCTGCAGTGAAGACGCGACAATCCGCAACTTCAAAATAACACAGCAGGTGCGCCGCTTAGATAACACAGAGTGGACACTGTGCCATTCATAAGCATGGGAAGTGTCCTCTCTTCGTCTTTTTTGTAATAAAAGAGGGGGCATAATGGGGGTATAAATGGGGCTTTTCCTTAAAATTATCACAAAGGAAGACATTAGTCAGGCTTCAGTTGATTTCTCCATTCTTTGTTTTTACATTCGGTGACTGGTAGGCCGGCAAAATACTTCTATTGAAATGGAATAAAACTTTTGTGAATTTTGAACTTGTATCTCTCTACAATGCCTTTAGATACAGAGATGGTTGAGGGCTCAGTGCTGATTCTCTCCACATTCAGAATATGTAAATGTATAAATATGCATCCTACATTAGTCAGTATCCCATATTGGTCATTGACATCCTTAGTTTTTCACAGGCAGTTCCGTTCCATGTCGTAGTTTGGCTTGTTCCTAATAGTCTTTTTTTGTTTGGCGCAATGTATTATGACAATAGACTGCTCTGTAATATGTGTGCAGTGATGGAAAATTTACAAAGCTTATTCATTCATTTATTAAATAGGGAGAAGTTACTTATTTTCTATATACAGCAATCATTAAAAAACTAAAGTTTTCTAGATTCTCAGGCCACGTCATTGTAAATGGGAATTATTAAACATGTCTTAAACATTACAGGACTGCATTTAGAGAACAGGTGTATTGGGCAAAATAAATAAAAACAAAACAAAAAAAGCACCCATGTAAATAAAACCTTTGACCTTGGGGACTGGTCCCCCGTAGCCATTAGTACTCATTGGTGCAGTGCAAAAAACCCCTACAGAAGTCAGTGTGCTTTGACTCGCGTCATATCCCCCGAACCATCACTTCAAGCCTCCATCTTGTTTATGATGGTGCAAGCCCTTATGAACGCGACAGAGGCTTAAGATATGGCGTGTCAATGGACTGTTCAGACGGATGTATAATGAATGTGCCTGGGCACTTTAGGTATAATCTGACCCATTCATTTAAAGGTTCCATGTTAACAGCTGCTCTATGTAGTGCGGCCCTGGAAGGGGTTGTGCCCATTGAATGTGCTAACGTCAGCAGAACAATAGCCCAAAGGTGGCCATACATGCCTCGATTCCCTAGCAAACAGACAGGAGACAGACCAACATGTGGGATCACTGTTCTTACAACATTTTCTTGAAGTGGGCTCGATCGCGCTAGATTGGCTGCGTTTGATTCCCAAACGATCGATTGCCATGAATTCACGATCATTTGGGAATCGAATGAAGGATCAAGCCATGTATGACCGGCTGTAAATTTACATTGAGGTTGTGGTAATTGGGCTTTGAACAGACTCTTGGTCGGCCCCTTTATTAAATTTGAACGACCAGTTAAACCCAATTACCACAACCCCGATGGTCGCCCGATAGAGCCTGCACAAGTTTGCATGCACTTGTGACAGGTCATTTCCCGGCTACTGCTGGTGCTGAAGCAGCCCGGAAAATGACAGAGTAAATTTAGCCTTTGAGCTAAATCAGAAGCAACTAACCTAAGTGTAGCAGTCAGTGAATTAAAGGGCACCACCAATGACTCCCTATGGTATAAGCCACACAAGTAGCATGGTGGTGGTAGTTAAAAGTACATAACTCGATAGTGATGTCATTACAGAATATTAATATAACACGATGCTTACATAATATAACAATTGGCAGGTTTAGTAGCACGATTGACTCCCAAAATCGGGCCACGTGGACTACTTAAATTGAATAAAGGGGCTGGACCAACAGCCTGTAATAGCTGACCTACCATAGGTGTGCCAATTCCATGCATCAATTGTGATGGGGGTGATTTGTAATAGTGACAGGGACAAGGTTATCTTTTTAAATTTCCTGCACTAAAAAATACAATGCTCATTCATTACAATGAGCAGATAATCCATAGACCAGTGGCTCCCAAACTTTCCTTGCCCCCCCCTTTCTATATAAGGACATTATTAACCCCCCCCCCCTTCCTATTCAAACACAGGTTAAGAATGAGGTCCAGCGCCCCTCCTTAGAATACCTTCATGCGCCACAGTTTGGGAACCACTGCCATAGAGACTGTTGTCCCAATGAGGATGAGCCCATAGTGGCGTAATCATGTAGTTTGTCCACCCCTGATCTAGGGGTTAGGGGTGTTTAGCCTATACAAGCAATATTTAGCTTTATGTGTAATTTTGATAAGATTGTCATTACATCAACATAAAACCAGAATCGGTTAGATCTAAAAGTTGTTGGTTTCCTACGACACCTCACAAACATAACTCGTCGACCCACATGGCGGACTGCCCTCTACACTTACGTAACACCTTGTCCTTTCTCTTGAATACTTAACTCATCAACCACTGCAAGCGAGTGCACCAGCATCTGAAATCTGCATTTACTAACCACGGTTTACTGACCTCCTTCTTGGCTGTCTCTGCCTACTTGCATCTTGGCGTGGTGGGTTTGCTGTGCGAAGAGACTCAGGATTTGGCCTGTGTGTGTTGGGCATGGGTTGTTTCACCACCTCTAACTCTGTGCTCTTTTAACGAAGGCTGCCTATCTTCTTCTTCCAACTTCTCTCACGCGATAGGTGAGAACTGAAAGTTTAGTTCACTTTTTTTTTTTAAACATCACCCCCAAACTTTTGTTTTAATTTTTTATTCCACATCCTGTCATTGTTTCCTGAGTTTGTTCCGTGTCCTTTCATTATTTTTTCCATTTGTTATTTTTTCTTTAGTGTTTTCCATTTTTTCCTGGTTTCTTTTGGGGCCATTTTGATTTTTTTTCTTTCTCAAGGACGCGGACTCAGACAGCGGGGACGACTCCGAGAAACGGTCATGCGAAGAGAGCTGGCGGCTGATCACGTCCCTAAGGGAGAAGCTTCCTCCCAGCAAAGTGCAAAGCATCGTTAAAAAGTGCGGCCTTCCCAGCAGCGGCAAGAAGCGGGAGCCAAATAAGAGGTATCACATCTCTCAGAGGCGTAAGCTGAGCAAAGATTCCAAGTGGGTGACCATCTCCGACCTTAAAATCCAAGCCGTGAAGGAAATCTGTTACGAAGTTGCGCTCAATGACTTTCAACATAGTCGGCAGGAGATCGAAGCACTGGCCATAGTCAAAATGAAGGAGCTCTGCGCCATGTATGGAAAAAAGGATCCAAATGAACGTGATTCCTGGAGGGCAGTGGCCCGCGATGTCTGGGACACGGTGGGTGTGGGTGATGAGAAGATCGAGGATGTAGTACCGATCGGTAAGGGGGTCTCGGATGTAGATGACTTGAAGGTTCACGTTGATAAACTGGAAGACATTCTGCAAGAAGTGAAGAACCAAAACAACATGAAGGATGAGGAGATAAAAGTACTACGAAACAAAATGATAAAAATGGAGAAAGTGTTGCCCCTTATGGGTCCACAGGGTGAACGTAGACCGAGAGGGTCAAGCGCCGAACGTGATAAAGGAAAGGAACGTGATAATGGTAAAACAGCCGAGGCGGAAGTCAGAAATGAAGAACAAGTCTGCCAGCAGACCGACAGCGATCCTATGTTACAAAGAGGGCGGACGCAATGGATGAGGCAAGAACAAATTAAGTTTAAGAACCTTCAGCAGCAGGAAATTGCTAAGCAGCTCAGGCGTAACGGTCCTCATCGCTTCATCCCACCGGAGAACCGCAAACCGCGATTCCCGTTCAAAAGCAATCCCAGTCATCGTAGTTCCTGGAGTCCAGGCACGCACATCATCATTACAGAGGATAAGGTGATTGAAGTAAAAGTCCCAAAAGAAGCCGAAATCAAAGAACAGGAGGAGGTCGAACCTGAGAAGGAAATCTGGAGCCCGTTCAGTCACTTGCGCAACCAACATTTAGTGCAACAACAACAGCAGCAGCAGCAGCAACAACAGCCGCCGCAGCAATGCCGGGGTCAAAGCAATGACAGCACCTCTGGCCGATGGAGAAGTAACTCCCTAAATGGCTATCAAAAGGGACTGCGGCGCCAAGCTTCAGGTTCCTCCGAGTCACTACAGTCCAATGATTCAAAGCAGACTGATTCATATTATTTCCAGCAACCCCCACCCCAAGGGCATCCACAGAGGCAGCAGAACTGGGGCAACCATTACGGTAATGGTAACGACGGCAGCAATACCTCTTACAACAAGCACGGCGACCGACCTCAATACTACAACAACCAGTTTGTCACTCCACCCCGAATGAGACGTCAGTACTCCGCTCCCAACCTCAAATCTGGGCGGGAAACCACGGTGTGAAGCGGTGCTTTCCTACAAGGACTCTAATGCAGTATATAATGGACAGGAAGGGGTTACGGGGCTGCGTGTTTTCAGTGACCATCTCCCTTCCTCTCCCCGAAAAATTGGCTGATCAACCAGAACAGTGTTGGGTGCATTGGTGCTTCCCCCCCTTTTTTGAGTTTATTTCTGTGTTGTTGTATCTGTTTGAAGCTCTTGACCGGAACCGAGCAAAGTATGTCTAGACGGTTTTCCCTTAAGGCCCCCATACACGTCTAGATTTTTCTCGTTCAATCAACTTAAAGCCTGCCATACACCCACCGAGCGGCGATCCCTGTCGCCCCACAGCTCGGCCGGCCAGAGAGCGGACATGTCCAATATTCTCTGGCCGATGCCATTAACTTCAATGAAGACCGACATCTTCATTGAAGCGAACGGCCGGCACACAAAGGGTGCCCGCCGATGCTGTCAGCTCGGGACTGCAGCGTGGTGACGTCATCACGCTGCTTTCCAGAGCTGATCTTAGCAGCTCTGTCGGCCCCCACTCGGTGCGTGTGTGGGGGCCTTAATTCATACAATTTTTGTTTGTTGATTGATTGAAAATCTATGGCAGCCCACATGGTTAGATCGACCTAAAATTATTAAAATTGGGAACATTTTTGATCGAAAAATGATCGGACGTGCTGCAAAATTTTAATTGATTGTATTGAAATTCCGCTTCCAGTCAATCCAAAAAAATTGATCAAAAATCTGTTACTACAGTTGGCATAGATTACAATCAATCACCAATTTCCCTGATCTTTTTAAGTTGATTGAAAGGAAAATCTAGATGTGTATGGGGGCTTTAAGGCCCCCATACACGTCTAGATCTTTCATCCAATCAACTTAATTCAATCAATTTTGATAATCTATGGCAGCCCACATGGTTAGATCAACCTAAAACAAATAAAATTGGGAAAAAAATGAATTGAAAAAGCATTGGACGTGCTGGTAAATTGTAATTGGTTGTATTGAAATTTATTACACTTCCAGTTGATCCCCAAAAAATTTATCAAATATCTGTTACTACAGTTGGCAAACATACAATTGTAATGTAATGTAGGGGGGCCTTTAGTCTAATGATCTCGGGGGGCAGGAAGCCTCTCCGTCCATGTCTTCAAGACGCTCTACCTCTCCCACCCTGACTAGCAGTATTAACAATGGCTTCATATTCATACTACCTACCCCTTAGAGTGAGTCTGACCTCCCCATACTTTGGTTAACACGATGTTCCTAGTCTAGAGGAGTCTTTTACGTGCACTGACTTCTTTCTATATCTACTTGATGTTGTGTTTTTGCTTTTTTTTATGATGCTATGATGCTAAACCACTGGGATGCCCTAAAGCCCAGGTGCACAACCTGCGGCCCAGCCCTTTAGTGGTGCTGAGGGCCGCACTTGTGGCCTCCATGTCAACTCAGTTGGCCACCACTGCCCTAAAGTGTTTTAACTGAGCACTCGTACTTAGAAAACGACATTACCCGCCCTAACGCTGACCCTGACACTTATGCCGGCCATACACATGCCGAGCTGGAGCGATATCGCCCTCCGATATCGCTCCGGGAGGCTAACGTGATGACGTCATCACGTTAGCCTCCCATTGCATTCTGGGGCCCACAATCGGCCAGGCACCCTTTGTGTGCCGGCCATAAGCAGCGATGGAGACGCCGTCTTCATTGCTGCTTATGGCATCGGCTCCCATCAGCCAGAGATTTTCCGACATGTCTGATCTCTGGCCGGCCGAGAAGTGGGATCTGTCGCCCCATGTGGGCACATGCCGATAAACGGCCGGATTTTAACCTGACCGACGGCGAGAGCGCGCACGCCAGTAGGTCAGATTAAAATCCGGCCGTTTATCGGCATGTGTATGGCCAGCATTACTGACTGTATACTAGTGTTAAGGTGCCCATACATGCATAGATATGTGCTAGATCGATCCTGATCGAAAAAAGGGATATCAGACATGATCGTTAACCGCAGCCGATGTCCATTGCTTTGGATGGGGACGGTGAGTCTCCATGCAAAGCATCGGCTGAGCTGGATGACGCAGCAGTGCTGCGCCCCCAGCTCCTCCAATATCAGATATGAGGATGTCAGCACGTTGAGCTCGAAGGCTGATCCATCTCATGGGCATCAACCCGCGTATGGCAGCCTTTACCCTTCCACCTTTTGGAAGTCTCATCTATAAAGAAACCTTCATTATTTAGAATTGGAATATACATCATGACTAAGCTTTCCTTTTTTTATTGTTTAAATAGTTTCTGGTCTTTCTAACTAGTATCATGGTTTAACCACTAAGGCCTTGTTGTAATTCTGTATTTTCATTCTCAAGTCACATTCTTACTAAATACCGAATAGGATTGAAACGTAGCCATTCTAGAAGGCAGGATTGCCCCTCAAGGGCGGTCCTAGAGACATCGGCCCCCTGGGTGAGCGGTAACCATCTCTGGTTTGCTGGTGAGTCACAGACCTCCTCCTCTCTCCCCTGGCGGCCGCATGGTTGATAGGCGGGTGCGCTGGGGCTAGGCATCTGCCCAGATCCACCCTAGGCAACCGCCCATGTTGCCCATGCCTTAACCCGCCACTTCTGCACTTCCAGTCTGGGGCTTCACATTTAAGCAAAGACAAGGCCAAGTGTCTGGAAACTGTTCACAAGTTTTGACTCTTATGTTAAGCATTAGTGTTAGGATTACAGGAAACCGTGTGGATCTCCTCACAGAGACATATAAAGTGTTAAGCCCCCCATACACGCTTAGATTTTATGGCAGACCGACAGTGTTCCCGTCTAAAGTATGCTTCTCAGCTCTGAGGGAACTCCTGCTTCACTC
>CM070038.1:100189648-100207041 GCA_036250615.1 Ptychadena robeensis
CTTAGGCAGTAAATCTGATTGCCATCAAATGAAGGCGCAAGGCAATCATTGTCGCTGTTGTGTTGAGCGTGGGGGGGGGGGCTAGTGGTGCATCCCCCCTGCCGGCCGGATCACGCAGTCATCGTGCAGACCGTAGCACTCTGCATTCGTAATATGCGTGCCTAATAAAGCCATGGTACCATGGTATAGCGCATAGTGGTCGAATCGGCCCTGGGCATTGATAATGTCCCTGGTAGATGCTTTAGGGAAGTTAAGTTTGACGTGATTGTATTATTGGAGAATCAGAACAGCCGGAGTTCTCCTTTAACACTCTGTTCTGATATGAGCATCTTGTTCAGTGAGCTGCAGTCTGACTAACTGACAGGATGCCTAACTGCCTTATGATTTCTGTTGTAGGCATTATACGCATCAAAGATCATTTCGTACGCACAAGGGT
This sequence comes from Ptychadena robeensis, assembly GCA_036250615.1. Lineage (NCBI taxonomy): Eukaryota > Metazoa > Chordata > Amphibia > Anura > Ptychadenidae > Ptychadena > Ptychadena robeensis. The sequence continues at coordinate 100,190,085 of CM070038.1, forward strand.
TCATCCTCTTCCGCCAGGCGGCCGAGGAATTTGGCTGGAAATTGAATAACGGCGGTATCGCCATGATGTGGAGGGGAGGCTGCATCATTCGCAGGTAATCATTAATTTTGTGGAATTATTACTGTAATAAGCATACACATTACTTACCAGGCAAACTGACCCCCCAAACCTAAAAAGTCATACTTGCACCCCCCCTTACTCACTCCTAGGGCCATATGTCTTTACATCCATTGGTACCCCCGACGGAGCATATACACTTTACCTGCTGGATGCTGTGTTCTCACTGCGCCGAGCCAATCTGCCGATGCAGGGGTTAACGTAGTCCAGCACGGCCCTGCGGCCAGCTAAAGTGTATGTGATCCAACGGCTGCCAAAACGCTGTGGAACCCCCCCCCCCCTTAGTCTGTCTAATTTGCTATCTTCTAAGATGGACGTTGCTGATCTTTATCCAGTCTCTACCCCTTTAGCAGCTGTCAGACTGGAGGGAGAGTAGGGACTAAGTGAAGTTTGTTTCCGCCCCTCCATTGATGCCTCAGTGGACTGCCTGTCACAAGGGGACTTGGGAAGCTAGGCATCACTATGACCTCTACCTGCCAAAGTCCCCTTGCACCCGTAACACAATGGTGTGGCACCAATTTACCTTCCAGGTGAAATTTTCTTTAACCCCCCTCTGTCCTATAATTACTATTTCTGGTTCCAATAATAGAAAGTGTCACATCTGGTGTAGTTCTGCTTCCACCTCCTGAGCGTTTAGCCCGAGTAAACTTGGGGTGAATTTGTTTGCTCAAACCTCACCACGAGCTATCAGCGAGCATACTCGCCTGTACTCTGAAAGCCCCGGGCGATCCTCTTTATGGGCCGACCCGCCGCTCTTTCTGGGTTTGCACTGCTGGTGTCAGAAGGGCAGGGGGTTGGTGTAAATTTTTAACTGCACATCCCCGGTATCAACAGTGATGCCAGTTATGTGTTTGAGGGCAGAAAAAGCGTGCCACAGGGAAACCGAGGGTAAGGTAAATTCCAGTTCTACATAAGAATGACACAGATGATTGTCAGGCTTCTGCTGACCACCAGCAGCACCTTAATCAACCGTGTGCGGACGCTTGTCAATAGTTACAAGTCCTCCCAATGTTAACACTATAGGGGGAACAACCAAAAACGGCCATGGCACTTCACCTCGGATAACTAGCGAAACATCTTCAAGAAATAAACACAGCAAGTCTAGTTGATTTGAATTAAACCCTACAGATAAGACCTATGAACTTTCGACCTAAAATAAAATATAAAAGTTCAGTTATAATGATTGTTGGTGGACTGCTGCTCCCCCTGACATCCAGCAGAAGTTACTTCTGTCCCGAGAGCTGATTTCTGATTGGTTGGTGGACTGTCTAGCTCTTTGAATGCTGTTTTATGATTTTGTGTTCTTTCCTTTTTCTAGTGTGTTTTTGGGAAAGATCAAAGAAGCTTTTGACAGGAATCCTGATCTGCAGAATCTCTTGTTGGACGATTTCTTCAAAAAGGAAATGCATAACTGTCAGGTAAATAAACTGAATCTAGATTTTAAGCCCCCCCCCCCCACCTTTAGCTCACATCCATACCAACAATCTATGTAGTGCTGGGGCCCTCCTGATAGATACATAGTAAATGGAGGTATAGTCTCACTGGCCTGGTAGTGGCGGTCCTCCCTGATAAGAAATCCATAGTGATTGCAGGTACTATCACTGCTAGGTATCCGGGTCCCTCCCTGATAGAAGACAAATAGTGTTGGAAGGTGTATATCGCTGCTAGTATCCCGGTCCCCATGATCGACTACATAGTGATTGGAGTTATATCACTCTATGTTAGTGCCGGTCCTCCCTGATAAATACACAAGGATGAGGATATATAACTGCTATGTCGGCCGGGCCCTTCCTGATAATACATAGTGATTGGAAGGTATATGTTACTGCTAGTAGTGCCGGATCCTCCCTGACTAGAATACATAGTGATTGGAAGGTATATATCACTGCTAGTAGTCCTGGGTCCCCCTGATAATACTAGTATTGGAAGGTATACCTATCACTGCATGTAAGTGCCCATCCTCCCTGATAGAATAAACATATGATGGAAGGTTAAAAGGCCCTCTATTAAATTGTGTTGGCTAGACCACACAATTGATTGTACAGAAATTGTATGTAATTGTAAGTGTATGGGGGCTGTAGAATATACACAGCCTTTTTTGCCATACCAGGTTCTACATGAGAACTGTCTGGCTGTGATTCCCCCGCGGCTTAGATCTTCCCTGACCTGTGACAGGTCCCCAGAGTTTAATCTCCTGCTGGCTTGGCTGTCCTTATAATCTCAGACCAATCCTGTGCACGTGAAACTCATTAGGCGATAGTACGTGAATGTTTTATTTTTGGCAGAGTCACCACCTTGTACAGGAGTGCAGAATTTTAGGCAAGTGGTATTTTTGAGAATAATTATTAATTGAACAACAACCATTTCTCAATGAACCCAAAAACTCAAAATAATCCACGCTGAGTATTTTGAAGTATTTTTAGTTGTTTTTATTTTAGCTATTTTAGGGGATATCTGTGGTGCAGGTGACTATCCGTGCAAATATTAGGCAACTTAACAAAAACATATTATACCATTTCAATTATTTATTTTTACCAGTGAAACAAATACACACTCAACATTCACAAATATACCCATTTCTGACATTCAAAAACAACAAAAACAACTCAGTGACCACTATACCCACCTTTCTTTCAAGGACACCATCACACCGCCATACCCATGGATTCTGTCAGTGTTTGATCTGTTCAACCATCCACATTGCATGCAGCACAACCACAACCCTCCCAGACACTGTCTCAGAGAGTGACTGTTTTCTCCCCCCTTATAAATCACACTTTCGCTGATACGGACCACGGCCCTCAAGGGGTTCAAGATACAGGTGAACAAGACCAATCATTATTTTTTCTCTTTTATACCCTTTCTTGCAATCCCACCTGTGGAGTACTTGGACCTGGATGAGCATTGTCCTGCAATAAAATCAATGTTTTTCTTGAAGGAGCAGACTTCTCCGAACCACTGCTTGAAGACACAGTGCGTCCGAAGAAACCCTTCCAACAAAAAACGAGAGGACCGGGGTCTTTTCTCAGCTCCCTGAGGCACAACAAAATCTCATCATCTCCAAAAACAATCATAAGACTTGATCCACACCCATCCCAACCCACAAACCCCACAAGCTCACTAAAACCACCCAAACCATACACCCACCTCCCCCTGCTGGCGTCTGAGTCGACTGGAGCCCTGCCCTTTACCATCCAGCCACGTGCCCATCCATCTGCCCACAAGACTCCACTCTCATTTCATCATCCAAAACCCTTAGAAAATCAGATCTTCAGATTTTTCTTGGCCCATCTTGACTTTCAGCTGTTGTCTGTCATGTGGTCCCGTCTTTCACCTTTCTCCGTCCTCTGAGTATTGCACACCGCGGACCCCTTGGCTTTGGCACCTCCAGGATGTTGCAGCTCTGCAAATATGCGCCAAAACTGGTGGCAACAGTGGCAATCTGGCACTGCACGCCTGACTTTTCTCATTCAATGGGCAGTTATATTTGCGCCTTGTGTGTTCCACCCACTCTTCTTGCGACCCTTTTGACTATTTTGAATGATAACGCTTGATTGTTCGAATGATCACGCTTCAGAAGCTTTGCATTTTTAAGAGTGCTGCATCCCTCTGCATATATCTCACTATGTGTGACTTTTCTAAGAAGCCTGTTCAAGTCCTTCTTTGACCATTTTGCCAAGAAAGGAAGTTGCCTAATAATTATGCACACCTAATTAGGGTTTTGATGTCATTAGACCACACCCCTTCTCATTTATACAGAATGCACATCACCTAATCTTTAATTGGTATTAGGCTTTCGAGCCTATACAGCTTGGAGTAAGACAACATGCATAAAGAGGATGATGTGTCAAATAATCCTTTGCACTATAATTCTGCACTCCCTGTATGTGTGGTGGGGTCTCACTTTTAGTTTGTGGATCTTTTTTATGAGTTATGATTGTTTGTTATCCCAGAATAGTCCTCAGGAGGAAATGACGTGTATGGAACCCAATGCGAATGTGTTGTGAGTAGTTGCAGAGATGAGAAGCTGGAGGATGGTTCACCCTGTGTGCAGGGATCCGCACAGCTTTGTGTATGAGTGGTCTGATATTGTAGATGAAGGTCTGATAGAATATCACTACTGTAGATTGTCAGGAAGGAACTACTCCAACTTCCTGATTACCAAAGGATTCTAATGAAGTAGTAATGACGTTTTAGCCGGATACAGATGACTGTATTCTCATGTATCTGTGTTCTCTTTGCCTAGGAATCGTGGCGCAGAGTAGTAAGCACCGGCGTGCAGTATGGTATCCCTATGCCATGCTTCACCACCGCACTGTCTTTCTATGACGGTTACAGGCACGAGATGTTACCAGCCAACCTCATCCAGGTAAGATGCAATGTGCAGCCCGTACAGTGAGTGTGGATTAGGAATAGAAGTGATACAGGACTATGGAGCATTGCATTTCATGACCTCGTCCCTGTCTGTCCTCTCCATTTCTTGCCTCTCATCTTTAATGGACTCTCCCTTCATCAGAGGTGTCAAATGCCGGCCCACAAGAATATTTTTTACGTTTGAGAAATGATGTGCCTTTGGGCATTTGATTCCTTATGTGTTTATAGTATTACACTTTGCTTGTTCCAGATTTAATGTTTAACCCTCCTCCTGGGCCCATTTACCACACTCTTTAATCCCTCCCAGCGGTCTGCCAAAATGCTGCGGTCAAAGTAGAGTACTCTGTAATCTGCTTGTTTTCCCCTCCTTGCTCCCATCTTCACATCACTGGCATCATCAATGACGCCGGCAATGTTGGCTGGGAAACCAACCAACTCCCCTCCATTAATACGGAGGTCTATGGTGCCACCCCCAGCCTCTTCAGTGTCACTGATAACCCCAAAGTCTGTTTCAGTATCGCCGCAGACTCACCAAGCATGGGTAAAGGCCTCCACACATCGGCCGCAGATCATGGGTGCCCCATGGGGCGACAGATCCCTGATGGCCCAAAGCTTGGTCGGCCAGAGAACGTCCGTAAATCTAGTTAATTCGTTTGAATCGGTGTGTGCAGATATCGTTTGTCCACCTTGAACGATCCCCTGCAATCCCCATGCAAAGTATTGACCAGGGATCAATTCCCCAAACGATTGGCAAACAATTGTTTGGCGTGGTAACATAACCATGTTACGATCAAAAAGGAGTCTAGAAGTGTATGGCTAGCTTTATTAACCTCCTGGGTGTTACGCCCGAAGCCATTACAGGTGCAGTTTGATCATGCCGGGATCGGGCGCAATTGCCGGCTCTCCGTGAGCCTGTAGCATTTCTGCATAGCTGCAGAATGGTTACAGTGTTGGTTTCCTGGCCAGTAGTTCTGTGGTTAATGTATGTTGTCTTCCTTTCCTTCAATGGATGGATACAATACATTAGCATATTAAATACAGAGGCACCATAGAGCACCATGTTAATGGACGGGGCGTCGCTTTCCCCTGCACACACCGCCGGCGTCTAATTGACATCTATTGTGTGTAGTGAGCCGGGAGGACAGCGGGCAATCGCAGTGGAGTACAGTATACTCCGCCACGATTGCCTGGGAAGCGGATTTTCAATCCCTGAATAATGGTGCGAAAAGCTCAGAGCAGAGGCTTTGTTCTCATTTATAAAGGATAGTTTTAATTATTAGACAAAAGTACTTTAATCACCTACCACACATGCAGTTTGTAGGTTGGGTCACTTGAATGGAGTAGTTCTTGTACTGCTGGTATGGTCTCGCCTTTCTCCACTCATTCTCCCCAATAATCTTATGTATTCACTCCATGAATTGGGATTATTCAAACAACCTGAATAGTCATCATCAATGCAATGTTTTAGCACAAATAGTCATTGTTGTTGGGTTTGTCTATGGATCATCCTTCTGAGCGGCTCCCCTTTCCTTGTTTCGCAGATGCTCTATGGGACTGCAGAACATTGTTGTAGTAATCGTTGTACTTTTCCTATTTCAGGCTCAGAGAGACTACTTTGGCGCTCACACTTATGAGCTCCTGAGTAAGCCAGGACATTTTGTTCACACAAACTGGACCGGTCACGGTGGCAACGTGTCCTCCTCTTCCTACAACGTCTGAGTCCTCCGCGGCTGCCGTAAACGTAGTCCCGTACATCCCCTCCTCTAGAGCTTCCTCGGTTGTAATCTGCACTTTCTATTCTGTCTAGTGAGAGAATAAATTTCTTTTTATATGACTGATGTGATGCATTGTTCATTCAGATGTTTCTTATACATAAAGTTTCATTATTGGGTTAACAAAAGTGTTGTCATCTCTACCCCTGTGGTATACAGTTGTTTATTTGCCTAAATTAGAATGAAGCCCATGTGATCACTAAATAAATGCGTTCGGAACTTACTAAAATGGCACATGGTGAGGAAATGTAAAATATAAAGTATTGTTCTTGTATTGTTGACGGAAGACAAGTTTTCTTTGCATAGATGTAGTGATCCCAGTAAGTGATTTGCCATACACCTGAGCATCGGTATAGCAGCGCTAAGGTACGTATTTACAAAGCTAGGGTAGAACCTCAATGGAGAACACTGTTGGTTCTGTGATTATTGCTATAGGGAAAAGTGGTCTTTTAACCGCCCTGGCGGTCGGGATGGCACCATCTCGTCCTGCACTTTCTTGTCTTGTATTGCAGCTGACGAGATGGAGCTGTCCAGCTAAGCTCAGATCCCCACAGCAGCACATTCTGCTCTGTGCTGTCTGGGGATCTGAAGCTTGCTTTTTCACTGAAGCAAGCCGGCATGTCACCCCTCTTCCAGCCCAATTTGCAAATGATACATTTTATAATTTTTTTGAATGTACTTTTTTTTTTTTAAATAATTATGTGTTTCAAACATAATTATATGCAGGATGTCTGTAAGACTCTTGTACGGACAGATTTTGGGAAGTTACATGCCTACCTCATAAAGAAAAATTTACCATTGAAGTCTATGGTGCACTTTTGGAACAGAAATCGGGACCACAGCAGTGCGCTAGGGAGGTTAAGGCACTATATAACCTACAAAGTATATTCTGGGTTTAAAACCATAAAAACTTTATTTACAGGTGTGGGCCATACCATTAAAATCACGTAAATATCATACAAAGACATTTGATATACATTTTTATGGAATTGTCAAATTTCCTTGACATATGAAAGATTTGTTGGCTGTCCCAAGGGATTGATTTTTTGAGTAACCATTGATTGAGATATTGATTAAATACCATATACCGTATTTTTCAGACTATAAGACACACTGGACCATAAGACGCACCCAGTTTTTAAAGCAGGAAAACCAGAAAAAGAATATTTGATATGTAAAAGTGTTCACATCAATTGGGTTAATGCAATTGATGAATGTAATATCAAATTCAACCAGTAGATGTCACTAGCAGCAGTACCATCACAGCACATCATGTCACCTCTTCACTGATTGGGGGGGGGGCTGCCCAGTCTTCTCTCCTCTCTGGCTGTGCTTGGAAGCTGCAGTGATTGCAGATCCCACGGACACGGAGAGAGGTATAGATGCCAGTTCATCTATCTTTCTTCATTCTTATATCAGCAGGGCTCTGTTGGCATAAGCAATTAAACAGTTCACATGGGAGATCCAGCCGTGGGCGGATCTCGCATCTGGCAGCTCCCTGGCTAATCTCCTTGCCGGAAGAGCTGGTGGGGAGCCTTTACCCTGTATAAGTGTGTGGGTGCTTGGCGCCTGGGGCTTCCTGTTGTGGTCCCCTGGAGGTGACACAGGACTGTATTCTGGCCCTCCTCTACCTCTGGAATTGTTTCAGGCTCTCCTCCACTCTGTATATGCCACATTTAATCTACCCCTGGCATCACAATTGAGTCTGTAGGAGTCAGGGTATATATTTTGGATCGAAATTATATTTGGGCAATAGTGATGGCCGAACTTTATGGCGGCAGTGAAAAGGCCATAACACCAGGGAGGTTAATGGTATGGGCCACACCTGTAAATAAAGTAATACAAAATATACTTTGTAGAGAAAAAATATAGAAAAAATTGGCCTTTTAAGGCACTATATAACATACAAACTGGGTATGGCATGGATAGGGTTTTAATTATTACTATACTATACTTTAAGTTACAAAACTTTACAGTTTATGCAGGTATTTAGGTATAAGTATATGCATAGTTGTTGTGACAGGGCTATACATTATGTGTCTCCAGCGTTCTGCTGCTATCCTGTGGTCAAGAGCAACAATCTGAGCCGCAACAACTTTTTTGGGCAGTATAACTTTATTTTTCACATTATTTTATACTGTCAACATTTGGCATAATTTAATAATTTGCCTGGCTTGTACCTAGAGATTGAGATTGGTCCAGCTGCCCTAGGCTTTGATTTGTCGGAGGTCTCCTAGCAGACCCTGCAGATGTGTCTGGTAACATGAATTCAGCTTCAGGAACGTAGAGAACCGCTCTCCCACTTGTGTCACCTGGAAGCGAAAGAAAAGATTTAAGGTCACATGAAATCCTATTAGAGGCTTAAAAGGTCATTGCAGGATAGAAAGAAGGGGGGGGGGGGTATTTTACTTATGGACAAATATATTTGGGAAGATTCGGTTTTCCTTACTTTAATTAGCAGTGGCTTTATGACCAGGAAATTAGACATTTGAACACTGACCTCTTCGGTTACGGACCTCATTAGTGTGTCACTCCATCTCTTCTGCTTTGATCCAATGTCTTTCCTTAATGCAGTTTGAAAACGATCTGAAAATGATCCCATCTCCTAAAGAAAGTATTCTGATTAGATGATCATCAAGTGATAACAAATATGTAAACCTTAAAATGAAAGTAGTTAAGCGAGGCATACACTATTCAATTTGAGCGTTCGATCGACCTGAAACAATCAAAGTTTACATAAATCAATATTAAATCCTGCCCACATGGTACGATCGGCGTAGATTGTATAATACCGATCAAAACATTGATCGGACATGATGGAAATTTTTCACTGTGCTCGAGCGTTCGTTGATTTTGTAGCAAATCGATGTGCACCACTTTGAGCAATCGATTCAGATCAATGGCGATCAAACAGGGATTTACCAGCAAGTTGGTTCCCTGTTCTGCCGAGCTTTCTTCAAAGGATGAGTGGCCGCAATCAATTCCCAAGCAATTGATCACTTCGGACAGTGATCGATTGCTCAGCAATTGATTGGAATATGGACCTGTGTAAGAGGACCCCTGCGCTTCCTCATCCTATTAAAGTTTTCCCTCTGTTCTGTAAAGAAAAACCTGTCCAATCTAGAAGGAGCAATAAAGACCTACAGGCTACCAAGAGTAAATAATGGCCAACGCTTACTTTAAAACTGAATACTATGTTGGACTGTGCGTCACTTACCTGTAGTGTAGCTGTAAGTTTCTGTGCTGCACTTTTATATGTTTCCAGCTTTCCTGCAAGCTGCTTACTTATTTTCCTCATGACCTGCAAGAAGCATGAACATGAAGAATAGCAATAATAGAATCACAATTTTGCATGGTCTGTGAGGTTATAAGATATGCTCAGTTATGCTGGCCATACACATGCCGATAAACGGCCGGATTTTAATCTGACCGACTGGCGTGCGCGCTCTCACCGTCGGTCAGGTTAAAATCCGGCCGTTTATCGGCATGTGCCCACATGGGGCGACAGATCCCTGTCGCCCCACTTCCGACATGTCGGAAAATCTCTGGCTGATGGGAGCCGATGCCATAAGCAGCAATGAAGACGGCGTCTCCATCGCTGCTTATGGCCGGCACACAAAGGGTGCCTGGCCGATTGTGGGGCCCCAGAATGCAATGGGAGGCTAACGTGATGACGTCATCACGTTAGCCTCCCGGAGCGATATCGGAGGGCGATATCGCTCCAGCTCGGCATGTGTATGGCCGGCATTAGACTGTATACCCTGTATATACTGTATATTTTTTTTAATGAGCTCCTGAGATGAGTAACAGGAGATGGTGGTTGGTACTCACCCTATATGTAGGGTGGTCTTCCTCACGGTCTCCCCCACTGTCCTCTGTGTCCGCTTCCTACATGGTAGATGCTGCTGCAGATAGACCTCCCTGTTCCTGGTTGATCCTCCGATTAGCTGTTTCCACCCACAGGTCAACAGCTGGTGTGTCTCAAAGACGTGAAAAAGCAGTGCCTGATGCTGTTCGGCTGCAGTTTTTTCGCGTCTTTGGGACGCTAAATTAATAGGGCCCTATGCCCGCAAGTTGCAGGAAATCCTCCGGCAAATGTTCTGGCGCGCATCTTTTTTCACCCAGTGCAGGGAAACAGCCATGGACACATGGCCTTACATACCTTACTTCAATCCTCATATCTCCAACAACCTTAAAAGTCCAATTTATTTTTAGTAATTTACATTGCCAATATGACACCCCTAACTGCAACCCTTCATGGTTATTAGTGTTTTGCAATAAATTATATACATTTAACAATAAAACTGAAAAAATTTCATTTTTTTATATTGCCAAAATTCTAAGAGTAGTGTATACAGGATACAGTTGAGCTGCAATACCAATTTCAGCCAGAGTGTCACCAGTGAGCACTTGTCACTCGGCTTCTCACACATGGAAAGAGGGAGGAAGAAAGCTGACGCAATTTCTCCTTGACAGACTCCTCCGTAGGCAAATGCCTGTGTATAAGTATATGGCTGCTGTGCACTATGGCATTTGGTAAATCCTCCATAATATTTATATATATATATATATATATATAACAGAAACTTCTCTGCATATCACATGACATTTGTTGTTGTATACCTGTGTGCGTAACAGCTGCTGCTGTACAACATGATGGCTGTCACAGGTCACATGATGGAGGCCCTCCTGAAACTCTAAAGCCTCCGACAACCAAACCTTCAACTCTTTTCCTTCTTCCATTAAGGCCGAGAACTGCTTCTCTGCTATTGTAAGCATGTTCATCCTGGAGGTGGAAACCCATAGTTATTGTCATACAAATAAAACCGCATATTCATGGTTATAACATGAGCAGGGCTCAGCTATTTTTTAACGTTCCAAAAATGAAACACTGTATATGCCTAAGTATAAGCTGACCCGAATATAAGCCCAATTTTATCTACAAAAACAAACTTGTTGACTTGATTATAAGCCGAAGGTGGAAAATGCAAAGTCAGATATTTTGAGAGTTTTCTAAATGAGAAAATTATAGAGAAAGCACCATTGCCTCGAGGAATGAATCAAACAGGTGAATCTTAGTGCCACGCCCTCAATAAAGTTAAGAGAACACGGGTTTATTGTTATAACAGGATGGGGTTTCAGGCACTTCTTATGTTCAAACATGAAAATGAATTTCCATTTGAAAATTATTATTATTATTATGAAATGGAAACTCATTTTCCATTAGTAAAACCAGTAACAGTTACTGGCCACCAGATGGCAATGTGGTGTTTGCTTACAATATATCAGCTGGTGTCGGAAGCAGAACGGAGCTTCACCGAGGCTGCTGCGCCTTGGATTCTACGATCCGCAACAGGTGAGTTGACTCAAGTATAGGCAGAGGGGAGCTTTTTCTGACCAATTTTTGGGCTGAATAAGTCGGCTTATGCATGAGAATATACAGTACAAAAATCAGACTAAACCACAGTGGGCTAGGGAAGGAAGACATTGGAGACCATTTATCAGTCAAACTTTTCAGGACAATATTTTACCATCACATACGATGTGTTCATTTCCAGCAGCATCCTATACACTGCTAGAGCCAGGGCCATTTACACTAGATGTGTTATATTGCTGTTACTGCTACTTACTAGTTGACAGGTTTCCATAAAATATCACACTTGCGTAATGCATTAACCCCCCTGCCATTTCTGCTGGTCCCAGCTCGTCCAGCTCTGCCCTGTTAGAACTGCAGTGGACGAGCTGGGTTAGTCAGGCAGAGATGGTAACCACAAGAGAGAAAACTCACTGATCCTGTGGCTCCGATCTAATGAAGAGGCAGCTGCAGGGGAACGGATCACCCCCCCCCCCTGCTCTCCTATGTAACCTGGCACATCTGCAGCGCCATCTAGTGGTCGCAGTGCTAATTTACCTGATACAGTAAATTATTGAAATCTTCATTATCTGATATTGTGAGTTATTCACAAAGCATCTGAACATGTTATTACATTCAGGATGTCACCAGACTCCTGGGACATACTTTGGGAAATTACAGGCCTACAATGTAAAAAACTTTTTTTTCCATTAAGTCTATGGTGTGCTTTTGGTACAGAAATCTGTACTTCAGCAGTGTCCTCTTACCCCTTACCCTGTGTTCAGGACTACATCTCTAGCAATTGTGGGAATTATACCACGTTCCGGGGCTTTGTAAATAACTTGCAAAGTCAAAATAAAATTCAGGCATCTCTAGTAAAAATTACAGCAATTGTGTTTTCCATTTAGCTCAAAAGTTGATACAAAGAGACCACAACCACCTCTCACCTTAACTCCATGTAGGTCTTTATATAGTCAAACTTGTCGAGCAAGTTGTGAATTTTCAAGGACTTGCTGGTGTCCCTGCCGCTGCTGTAGAGAGATTGCGTCTTCAATGAGTCGATGATTATTTGAATTCTTGTCAGCTGTTTGCACGCACTCTGCAGTATGACATCATACAATACCAATGAATATATGAGGGCACAATATTTTACAATACATATAATAATTGTGGTCTTTAGCTTTGATTGCAGCATGCATTCGCTGGGTCATTGTTTCGATAAGCTTCTGCAATGTCACAAGATTTTTTTTGTATGCAATGTTGCATTCATTTAGCAAGATCTTGCATTGATGATAGTAGAGTCTGACTGCTGCGCAAAGCCTTCTCCAACACATCCTACAGATTCTCAATGGGGTTAAGGTGTGGACCAGTGGTGGGCAACTGAGTTGATATGTAGGGCCACAAGTGCGGCACTCGGCATCACTAAAGAGCCGCACATAACATCGATCCAGACCCTCCCCCCCATCGACATATCTCAGCAGGTGGTGGACCAGATCCGGACAGGCAGTCAAAACGCGACAGCACCCAACCCCCCCTCCTGCCCCTGGGAGCAGCACTCATATGTAGACCTGGTTTCCCTGATCAACATTGCCAATTTTACTTTGGGGGCTGCATGTGGAGGACAAAGGAGGGCCGCCGAACAATGCCCAAAGGGCCGCATGTAGTTCCTGGGCGGCAGGTTGGGCACCTAGGCTCTGGACTCTGTTTTGAAAAATCCAAGTGTGACAATGATGTCTCATGCTCCCTCTTTCGCAATGTGAGCCCGATGATTCCTGGCATTGTCATCTTGCAGGGGAAAAAAAAAATCCATTGTTGGAATAACCTGGTCATTCAGTATATAGCACCATTCGGAAACACCGCATTTCCAGTGCCCACATGCCCAAAACACAACCCATGGTTTCTTTTAGGGCATTTACACGATATTCATTAAAGGGGGGGGGGGCGCAGCTAGGGAGGCAGCCAAAGTGGCACTAGGAGCTCTCTATGGCTATGTTCCTACTTAGGCGATTAATTGCCTGCGCTGGCAGTTAATCGCCTGAGGTGGCGATTTTCAATCCTATCAATGTGAACATGCCTATTGAAAGTAGTGCAGGTGATTGAAAAATGCCAGCTCAGGCGATTAACATAGCCTATGGGAGAGGGGAGATAGACATGTGCAGAACCTATTGGCTCTCCCCGCTGTCAGTTCTCTTCTTTCTCTGGGGATTACACACAGTACACCCACCCACCCCTACCACTGCCAGCCTATCAGACAAGCCTGAGAGATGGACAAACAGGAAGACAACCATGGGGAAACTAGCTGCAGAGAGTAGGTAGAGTGCATGTAATTTGTGTGTCTCTAGGTGAATGATGTTTATGTATGATTGGTGTGTGTAAAAAAGGGAGTTCTATTTCTAATCAGGTTTGTGCTGTAGCGCATTTTTTTTACTATAATGGACATGGTAGCAGTAATGCTACCACGTCTGTTACCATTAACCTCCCTAGCGCACCGCCCATATCGCGCCGTTTACAACGGCACGATATGGGCGATCAAGGCAGTGTACATAGTACACTGCCCGTCGTTTCCGGCATCCCGCCGGAGCTCTACTCGCAGCTGTTGTCATTACGGACAACAGCTGCGCGGGAGAGAAAGCCGGCGCTCCTCCATTAACATGGAGGTCTATGGTGCCGGCCCCCCCCCCCGCGTCACCGTGACGCGATCGGGGCGGAGCCGCCAACCCGGAAATGCTGCGGCGATGTAAAGAATCGCCGCAGCTTTCCGGGGAGGCATAAAGTCTCCCCATCGGCGGCTTCCCGGGCGGTTGAGGCGAGCCTAAAGCTCGGACGAGCTAGGCTCGTCTCAACCGCTAGGGAGGTTAATAAGCCCTGTGTTTACGCAATGCTCTGCCCTCATTCTGAACCTGTGTAGTTTGAATGGGAGTGGGCATGATAATGTTCCTATATAGAGAAGGGGGGCCTGCAAGTGAATTTTGAGAAGCCGTAGCGCCCAGACCCCCCAACCATTTCCAGATACCTGGAGTTTGTAGATCTTTTCCTCCAATGGCTCCACTTCCGTTGTTACATTTTGCTCTTCATACAGCCATACTTGGAAAAGATGAAGAAACTTCTCTGCATTCCGTATACTGTCAGCGGCAGTGACCTTCCTTTTTCGGATATGAACACAAAAAAAGTATTAGCATGGGGCTGTGTACAAAACCTGAAGCGAAGGAATAGTATTTACAGTATATGCTCTAGTACAGCCATGGGGGTCAAAACCGGCCCTTTAGTCTTTAGTCTCTAATTCGGCCCTTTGTCACCTTGGTGTAAAGAGGCTCTAGCTCCCCTCCACATATTCCCTGCAATAAGTGGAGATGATGCCTTGATCAGTGGTGGCAAACCTATGGCACGGGAGCCAAAGGCACTTGAAATCCCCTTTGTGGGCACCCAAACTGCTGGAACAGAGGCGAATGGAGGTGGGCATTAGGAGAAACCTGCAGAACACAGCTGCCTATTGGCTCCCCTGACTGCCTATTCTCTTTTCCCTCTGCTGAATGCAGACAGTGCCCCACCTTTCCATAGACTTTGTCTTTGTCAGGGGGCAAACATAAAAAAATCAGCTGGCCTAGAGAATGATTGTTTGGCTCTCATAATGGCCATAGTTTTCCTGCAATAGAATGTTTACTATGAAAAGCCTCTGTTTATTTATATATCATTTCTTTTTTTACATTTCCTTTTAAATCCTGGCCTGGGCACAGAGTTTGCATGTCCTCCCCATGTCTGTGTGGGTTTCCTCTGGTATCCTTGCTGGTAGGTTAACTGGCCTCCCCCAAACAGAATCTCCTATGTTAGTTACACATGACTTAGGGTATGTTTCCTCTGCACTATCGGCTCCATTGCTAAGGACCCTGTCCACATAACCTGTCTACAGCGCTGCACTATGTTGACCCTCCAGCTGGCAGATCGGCAGAACGCCGTGGGAACAGCCGGTGCTATAGGAATCCGCGCCAAAGAATATGCTTAGCGCAGGGGGTGCTGACAGAGCCGAGTGCAGTGGAAACATAGCCTTAGACTGTGACATATTTCTCGTCGACTGCCCAGCCAACCGACTGGGAGTGATGACGTCATCCACACGGCCGCAAGTGCAGGGAATCTGCCGGGCACCCTAATGGGATGGGAAAGGAATTTACCAGCATGTCAGATCACCGTGCCATCCGACATGCGGCAGATTCCTGGTCAGTATGACCAGGGGGCGCACCCGATTCTCTGCCGACCCAACAACAGCTCAATTGCGGGAACGCGCACGGCGGCCGATTGGCTGTCGAATTGGGCAGAAATCTGCCTGCCTATGCCCAGCTTTACATATACATGACTATGGTAGGGACATTAGATAGTGAGCTCCTCTGAGAGACAGTTAGTGTAAAGCACTGCGTAATATGTAGTCGCTATATAAATATGGGATAGTAATAATAGTAAGTCTGGCACACAGCATGCCACACTCCCTTTGTGCAGAAGAGCCATAGGCGCTGCTAT
This sequence comes from Ptychadena robeensis, assembly GCA_036250615.1. NCBI lineage: Eukaryota > Metazoa > Chordata > Amphibia > Anura > Ptychadenidae > Ptychadena > Ptychadena robeensis. The sequence continues at coordinate 100,206,210 of CM070038.1, forward strand.
TTAGGCAGAACTGGTTAGACCTGTGCGTCCACCATGTTTGAAGGCAGTGGGTGTCGGATGCAAAGAATCAATGGCAGCGTATAGAATGCAGATTGTGAGGCTTCTGCGCGGTTCAGCAACATCTATCCAAAAGTTTGGGAGCACAAATCCCCCTTAATCCATTTATACATGGAAGCACATGGCTCACCCTTCATGATACAACCCGGTGTGAATAAGCATGTCAGTAAATAAACTTTACAATGGCCGGACAAAAATAACAACTGGAATGAACAAAGTGAGTCAGCGCACTGGCTGCATTCTGACAACCTTACAAATAAGATGTATTTCTATGGCTAATCATGAAAACACAGACAGGTAAGAAGTGTGATACCACAACAACTAATAAAATGAACTTCGCTGTAGTTAGACTAGTACATCGACACCACATGGGACTAATGGGGACATTTTAGGCGCCAGATTTTTTACTTATTTCAAAAATGTATTAATAATAAGATCACATACAACACATTTGATAACACACATAATATATGATACAAATACAATTGTTTTCCCTTCAGATCATTTACAAAGGCAGATTATACCTTACATATGGCCAGTGCCATTTCTAGACTTTTGGGGGCCCTATGCAAGTTGGGGGGTGTGGAATTGGCTGCTCCTCCAATCCCAACCTCCCCGTCGGCAGACAAGCGGCAGGCCCACACAGTTCTGTACAGAAGGCATACCTACTCCTACTTCCTCACCGATAACAGCGGTAGGGCACAGTGATCCCGCTGCTGAGGTGGAGAATGGCTGCTCCTCCTTCCTCCTCCTCACCAATTTCACACATCCAACA
>CM070038.1:100211911-100228030 GCA_036250615.1 Ptychadena robeensis
GAGTCTATCAGCATGGTACATTTTGGGTATGGGTCTGTCAGCAAGGCACATTTTGGGGATTAGTCTACCAGCATGACACATTTTGGGTATGAGTCTATCAGCATGGCACACACCAAAGCATACATCAACAAAGGATTGTCTTCACCAGAAGAAGATTAACGTTCTGGAATGGCCCAGCCAGAGCCCAGACCTGAATCCGATTAAAAAGCTGTGGGGTGATCTGAACAGGGCTGTGCACAGGAGATGCCCCCGCAATCTGACAAATTTGGAGTGTTTCTGCAAAGAACAGTGGGCAAATCTGACAAACTCAGACCCAAAATGTGCCATGCTGATAAACTCATCCCCAAAATGTGCCATGCTGATAGACTCATCCCCAAAATGTGCCATGCTGATAGACTCATACCCAAAATGTGCCATGCTGATAGACTCATACCCTAAATGTACCATGCTGATAGACCCATCCCCAAAATGTGCTATGCTGATAGACTCATAACCAAAATGTATCATGCTCATAGCCAAAAAGACTGAGTGCTGTAATATAATCAAAAGGTGCTTCAACAAAGTATAAGTTAAAGGGTGTGCACACTTATGTAACCACATTATTTAATTTTTATATTTTTTTTCTTCCCTCCACCTAAAAGATTTCAGTTTGTTTTTCATTTGAGTGATACAGTTTATAGGCGACATTAACCTTCTGGGCATTGCGCACGTGGCAAGTTTTTTTTTATATAACCGCGCCACGGGCAATTTCGGCGGAGCATGTTGCGATTGCCTGCCCGGCCGGAGGTTCAGTACATAAATCCGGCTCCACTGGAGGCACCGAAGTTATGCTGAAAAAAAGGCAACGCCCCATTAACATGGAGGCCTATAGCGCCGCCTACCCCTGCCCCATTTGTGTCACCGGTGACGCGACCGGCGGACAGGTGAGTATCTCACTAGTTAACTCAGGCCAAACACCCAGAAGGTTAAAGGCGGAAAAAAAGAGTATCTGCCATTGGTATTCTTTTCTCAAACATTGGATTTGCTATGCGACAGATCACCAACATTTAGCAGTTGTTCTATGAAGCTTACATTACTATAAACAGAATGAATCCCTGTCTGTACAAGGCACTGACTTCAAACACAACTTAACCCTCAAGGCTAGCAGTTGAAACACAGCTATTATTTTCATGGGTCAATAATATTATCTGAAACACTTGTATAAGATGATAATGAATGGCTGAAATATAGGATTCCTGAGCCAATACCCTGTAAAGCACCAGAATAGAAGAGCATAATACAATGGATCAACACATATAACACACATTATCATTATAGCTTAGATTGGGAGACCCCGGGAACAATGCAGAAGCCTAACCTGTCTGGTACCCCAGACTACCCCCCCCCCCCCCCCCCCCAGTGGGGAAGGACCATGAGGAGGATTGGAGATTATGTCAGGGGTGGCAGCATGGGAAGGTCCTGGACTGTGGAAGCGGTCAGACCAGACCATGAGGGTGGAGAGGGGTTTCTTCGGTCAGTGAGGACAGGCTAGGATTTCGGGGATCAGCAGAAAGATGCTGTGGATGCGGCAGATGCATAATACGACATATCAGAAGAAAACTGCAGTGGATCCTGAACTGCTAAGGTTGGATGGCTATGGATCAATAAAAAGCTGCAGAAAATGGATAATACGACAGATCAACACATAATAGCACAGACAAGATTCTCCTCATAGATTAGATCTGGAGACCGTTAGATGATAAGGATATGGTTTCCAGTGATTTGTCTCTTAAAACAGCACCCTTCTATCTGTACAAAGGCTCCTTCCCTGGACTGCACGTACCAAGAACACTTGTGGGAGTAAAGGTGGGCAGACATTGTTAGACTAAATCGATTCATTTTTTTGGGATTAAAATCAACCAAGCAGATAATTTTAGTCGATAATACATTACATGGTGGTAATGTATTGATCCAAATGTAACACAATTGACTTTACTATGATCATATTTTAAGTTGATTTGAGAGAGAAAAAACTTGAACCTTGTATGCCCACCTTTACTTGTTGCACATGTGAACAGTAACCTGGGGTATGAATACAGCGGTGGATATGTGGATACCATGGTGGATGAAGGGTCAGTCTTTGTCTCCACTGCGTTGTGTGCTCTGTCGGGACCCCCTACGTTAAGCGCGGGGACACAGTGGAGACATAGCCTTAATGTATTTTATGACAGGATGTGTAATGTAGTTGTTGCCAGGCAGGACAGGGGTGGTAATGAGTCATTAAGAATTGCTAAAAATCACTGAACATTCTGGAACCCGTGTGTGATATAAACATGACAAGACATTTGGGAGTGGTCAGCCTGGGGACAGAGGGATTATAAATCTCAAACAGTGGGAGGAGCTGGGTCTTCAGCAGCAGGAGAAGAGGAGAACAGTGGGAGGGCTCTAGTGGATCTGATGGGAAGAAAGCCATGCCGGCCTATGGATCCGGAAACCTGGGGAGTGCAGAGCTTTAACTAAAGACTACACCCTTGTCCCCTAGCTGGGAGCAAGGGCACCCCTAGACAGAGTGACACCTGGGAGACAAGGCTAGGGCAGTTTGAACCGGCAGCTCCCAGATGGCTTCCATTCAGGGATGTGGACTGTAATGAGGCATTGTGAACATCAAAAAAGGGCACCGTATCTACACCAAGCTGTCGTGTACTGGACCCTTATTCATAGGATGTAAGCAAGGACCTGCTGTGAAAGGCCCACCCCACCACTGTTAAGGTGAGAGACTGAACAGCCCAGCTGCTTCCTTAGATGGAGACTTCCTTAATCTCTAAATGGACCCTGAAGCCACCTGACAAGCAATAGACCCCAGCTCTGACTGCAGCAGTCATCAATTTAGTGCAAGTGGCTATCAATCATCTTCTAATGCCCACATTCTAAACCTATTGTCATCTTTAGCATGGACCCAATGGGTCTTATCTTCTAACAATGCAGAGCATGAAGATTCTCTTTTAACTATCCAGGTCACTGTGAGTAATGTGGCACTTACTAGCTGTCCAGCAATGGAGTCCTCTTAAGTTCCAAGAATACTTACAACAAGTTAGAGAGGCAAAAAGTCATAGATTAAACTGGTCACTTGTAAAAGCGGTTCTGATAGAGAAATCAATGATGGAGTTAAGTCTAAGGAAAATATTTTCAGTTCATTGCCAGTATGAAGAAAACACAAATCACAAGTGATGCATTTATTTACACATAAAATATTATGTTACATATGGCTTAAACATTCAAACATTTTTTTGTTTTTAAATTCAACACTGTGAGCCTAGGGTTCCCAGACTCAACCTTCTATCCCCAGCTATAAGCTACAATCATTTAAATATTAATAAGTGTGTATGGCTTCCAGTGAACATGAGGTATCTCAGCAATATAACAAACATGTATTGTGAAAGGCAACCAGAAAAGTAATTTTTTGGTGAGGAATTCACATATCCCACAGCACAGCAAGCAGAACGGAGGTATACCCCAATCAGGTCTCTGTGTGGGTGACCAACTTTGTAGGATACTACATATGCCAAGGAAACAGTATTCAGAAATTAAGAAAATGTTCTGTGAAGCCCACAGTGAACACTACTGCACCGCGACATAAACTGATCTACTCCTTCTCCATGTAAGCTGGGAGCAGTTCAATAGACCCTCATACCTCCAATAACCATTACTGGCCATAACAGAAATAAAAGGAGAACTGGAACAAGTACTTATCAATGTAAGTCAGCAACAACTAAATGCAACTCTGGAACTCTGCAATCAGGTGACAGAAACCACCACTTTCTGACTAGCCACTATGTCTTCCAGCTTTTTCTTTATTTTTAGGAAGTGTCGCTTGAACTCCAGACCATCACCCTGGAAAAAAAACAATTTAAATTAAAGCGGATCCTTTAACACCTAGGCGCCCAACCTGAGGCCCGGGGGCCGCATGCGGCCCTTTGGGCGTTGTTTGGCGGCCCCCTTTGGTCCTCCACATGCGGCCCCCAATACCTAACTGTTAATGCATAGGGTATAGCAAACTCACCTGTGTGGTGATGACACGCTGACCCAGCTTTCCTAATCAACGTTGGCGCTCCTGCATTAGTAAAATTGTCACTAATGATCCAGGAAATCGAGTCTACATATGAGCGCTGCACCCAGGGGCAGGAGGGGGAGTGGGTGCTGTTGGCTTTTGACTGCCTGTCGTGATCTGGTCCACCGCCTGCTGAGATATGTAGACAGGGGAGGGTCTGGATCGATGCTATGTGCGGCCCTTAAGTGATGCCGAGGGCTGCACTTGTGGCCCTCCATATCAACTCAGTTGCCCACCACTGGTTTAACACATCATTTTAACTGATAATCAGAGAAATGAGTAACTGAACTGCATACGTGGGACAGGGATGAATAACTTAAATTTACTGTCAACAATCAAGCAGCTTATAGGTTAGAACCCCTGGACATGCAATGTAATCATTTGACATCACTGAATAAAATTAAAAATAAATTTAATCTACAAAAAGGTTAAAAGAGTCTGTAACAAATTCTGTACCTTTGAAAGACGGAAATCCAGCAATATTCTTTCCTCCAGTTCTACTAAATTGACCTTAAATATTAATTTGTTGTTTCGTCTGTCAGTGGTTGAAACGGTCACCTAATGTAGAACAAAACAATCTTATTATATGTTTAAGTCATCACGGGTTACAAAAGAAAAACCTTAACCTTGTGGTTTTAGGTTATCTAAAGCCAAACTTATTCTTACAGTATTTAATATTTGAAAAAAAATTAACCTTAACCTCCAGAACTATAAATTTCCATTTGACCATTATCCAGTGTTGTGATCTACATAAAAAGGTCCCACACACAAGTCGATACCCATGTGAGGAATCAGTTGCAGTGTGGTGACATCATGGATCTCCAAACGTTTGTGTGTCAAGTTGATGCGCACCACTTAACCTTCTGAGTGTTCTCCCCGAGTTAACTCGAGCTGAGTTTCATGATGCATGAAACTCAGCCCCAGCTAACGAGAGGCACGCTCGAGGTCTCGCCGTCTTCTGACGGCGGTCGGGAGCATCGGCATGTATGCCGATGCTTCCAGGTCCGCCCCCGATCGCGTCACCGGTGACGCAAAGGGGGCGGGGGTAGGCGGCGCCATAGACCTCCGTCAAACTGGAGGGGCGTCGCCTTTCTTCAGCATAAGTCCGGCGTCTCCAGTGACACCAGGCTTATGTGTAGGTCCTCCAGCTGAGCAGGAAATCACGGCTGAGCATATTGTGCTCCACCGCGATTGCCCGTGGCACGGTTTTTAAAAAACCGTGCCACGTGGCAAACGCTCAGGGAGGTTAACACGATCAATTCCTGGTTGATCACCACGAACGTGCACATTGCCAAACTCACTTAAGGCGTGCAATACAATAGAACATGACCGGCTTCCATCCTTGATTCATCTAATGATTCGGTGTGATGGGAAGCCAATGAGGAAAGATATCCAATACTAAAGCTGGCCATACATCTTTAGATCTCTGTCAGATATCCTTTAGATCTACCAACAACTATGTTGTATAGGGTCCTCTGTATTTAAACACCAGTAGACTTGATTGTTTAGAAAGTCCCTTATATTACATGGTTGGGTATTAAGAGGAGATCTTAAGGAAATCTGACAGAAATCTAAAAAGGTGTATGGCCAGCTTTAGTATTGGAAACACTGACATAATTTAAACAAAAACGTACAACAATGTAAAAACTATTTATACATTCATTTCTTCGATACACTGAAAATCACTATACACTGGCCGTGCTTGTACAATAATATACAAAGATATAGAAGAAGTTGGAAAAGAAAAAAAGGAACAGTGGCACCCAGCCAGTTGAGAAAGGCACAGCTTGGCTTACTGGCAGATGAAGTAAACCACTATCACATGTGAAGTCAGTATACAGGTCACATGTCCAGTTTTACAAAGTTTCTTGCATATTATCCCAAACATTTTTTTTTCTTTTCCAAATTTGGTAAAAATTTGGATGTGGCAGATCTTCAATGACTATACTTATTAAAGGGGATCTCTATGTTTATGTAAGAAGTTCATTTAACTTGCCTGATTGAAGCAAACTTTCTTCCAGACATAGCCCATCTTTTCACACGTGTCCTTTAGATTATTATAGGTATTTTCAGCATCAACGTTGGTGAAAAACCGGGTCATTCTTTTCACTAAACGCTGCCATGGGTTCTGTGGGGATTAAAATTTTAGTATATTTTTAAAATAAAATATTTTCAGGCAGAAGAGGTCATTACTACTGTGAAAGAATTTAGAAAATAATACTAGGCTTACCTGGGAGGCACCTGGAGTGCCCAGCAGTTGGCTGCTTAGAAGCATGTTTTCTGGACAAGCTGGCTGAGAGAAACTGATTCCTTTACCATGCACCAGGCGGTCTTTATCAGAGGGGCTGCTTGGAAGGTCAGTACGAGGCTCAGGCTGTGTGCTGAAATGGGTTGTCTTCTCATCACTGCAAAGCAACGCATCAGTTAGTTACTGCCTTGAAATGTAGTGACTATTTAGACATGAAGAATGCTATGGAACACCATATAAAGACAACTTCTGATTTGGTAAAAATAATACAACACTGATCAAGAAGAGTAGAAAACCTCAACTTTAATGACCAACCTGTATTTCCAGTATGGGTATATTAAATTCACAACACACAAACTATCTATACTTAACGAAGATGTACTGCTGAAGTTATTGAGATAGTATGGAAAAATTTATTTATTTATGCAGCTAGGGTGTATGATTGTCTTTCACAAATGCTGGCCTATAGGATATGGGCTTGAACTCAGAGGCAAATCAATCATTCTGAAGCACAAAAGGAGCCCTATTTTAAAGTGTTAAATTATATTTTTGCATTAAAAAGTAAGATTAACAAAAGACAACATAATACTGACCTTTGCGAAAGAGTGCTTTCCACATCACTACGTGAGCGTTTACTGAAACAGTCTGATGTGTCTGCCGAACCCCCTGAGGACAGACGGTGTCTCTTCACACCTAAATGGGAGAAAAATAAAAGTACTTTAAAGAAATATATAAAACACCCATTAAAAAAAACCCACCAAATCCTACTACAGAGTGACATTTCATGGGCAAGAATTTCGTTTTTGACCACTCAACTAAAGACTAGTGTTTGTTTTGTTTAATGAATGTACAATACAATGGTAACACTTTCACCATTGACTTGATTATTGATTAGTTGTGAGCAAATTAAGGATTCAAATAAATAAAACATGACCTCTGCTCCCCTCTTTGACCCATGGACGGAGGAACAAAATCACTTTCTATTGACTGAGGTGGGACCTTCTCTGAACAGCTTGGCATTGCCATATAGTACAATGGGAAAAAGACCAGGATGTAACTATCACACTGGTACTGAGGGATTAGGTTATTTTTTTGGCCTCGAGTTTCTATTGCCAACAAATTTCACAATGTTGGTACTGCAAAGAGGAAATTGGCACCTTCCTGCACATGATCTGTGGTTGCCCTGTACATGTTCCTTTCTGGACAGCAGTAGGAGTAACCTCCTGTCAGATTTACTGAACACCGCATGTATTTGCATACCAAAATTATGGAAATAGACCACACTCCCCTACAATATCACATGGTTTGCTGAAACCCAGTATATGGGAAATCTCACTCTCGCTCTACAACAGAGATAAACAGTTCCACAACATCGGCATATACTGGTTTAAATACAAAGCCCATTTGAGTTCTCACGAACTAGACTGCCCTCAATGGGCACAGATGAGTCCAGCTTATACCACTTGACCAAGAGCACATTTCTAACATCCTAACACCCTCTATTTTAGGATTTGTTCATCTGCCTTTTTACAGGGGGGTTTATCACTGCTGATTTAGATTTGTTAACAAGTTTAAACCAGTAGATATTAGAGATGCAGCTCTTAATCTTCTGGATGTTACAGACAAAAAGCCACTGCCAAATGATGCCGAAGAATCAGGCAGGAAAAGCTGCAGCTATGCAGAAACGCTGCAGGCTCATGGAGAGTCAGGGATTGCTCCATCCAAGATCAAACTGCGCCCATACTGGCTTCGGGCATAATGCCCAGGAGGTTAAGTCCGTGGTTCCCAAACTGGGAGGCTGGGGGGGGGGCAGTCAATGTGGCACTTGGAGCACTCTATTTCAGAATCGCATTGTCAGACAGATCTGCAGGGTCTCCCTTCTGTCAGTTCTCTTCTCCCTCTGGGAATTGCACACAGTGCATCCCACCCACCCTACCAGCCAATCAGACAAGCCTGAGACATGGATAAAACAGGAAGACAACCATGGGGGAACTATCTGCAGATAGTAGGTAGAGTGCATGTAATGTGTGCTTTTGACTCCGTGTCAATGACGTTTCTGTATGATTGGTGTGTGTACATATATATGATTCATGTCTCTGAAAAAAACTCTTCACCCGCACCAATTATTTAAATAAAGTTTAAGGGCCATTTCACACTAGCTGCTCTGCAGCTGTAGTGTTTTTTTTTTTTACCATAATGGACATGTAAGTGCAAATGCTACCATGGCTGTTACATTTAATAAGACTGTTTCTGCATTGCACTGGCCCTCATTCTGAACCTGTGTTTTCTGATTGGGGGGGGGGGGGGCTCCATAATGTGCCAATATAGAAAAGGGGGGCCCTGCAAGGAAAGTATGTGATCCACTGCATAAAGTTATCACTGTTGTATCATTATCAACACCCCCAGTATTTGTAGTCATTCAACTCCTTGTTACTGGTAAATACAAAACAGAACATTCTGTAAAACACTGTTCAGTTACTGACCAAGAACAGACAGTAGGGATGCAAAACATCCATAAAAGGGCAGGAAAACATTACCCATTACCTCGGGAGAATGGTCTTCTTTATACAAGAATTAATAAAATGCATTTCAGCTAGAGTTGAAGTTTACGTTAGCTAAGTGAATCAAATATAATCTGATCTCCAGTTCATGAAAACACAGATTACAAAATGTCTCATAAACCCTTTACCTTTCTTAGTTATAGGTTTGGTAAACCAACGGTCTTTCTTGAGGTCTGCAATGGTAATCCTACTGCTGGGACTTTCTGTTAGGATTTTACACAGCAGGGCTAGGAAGGTAGGAGAAAGAATGTCAGAAAACAGATATGCTCACAAAATATTAAGTCAATTGAAACACCTGCTAATGGGGATTTAAATATTTTTCGTCAAGGGAATGCAGGCACAGGAGTACAAAGTTCAGAGGAGTTCTAAAAAAATAAGGTTCATAATCTAATTCCCCCACTGTCAATATGAGGTTCAGAAAAACAGCCGTTATTGCCTCTACACAAAGCACCAAATACAGAACTAGGATTACAGACTAGGCATTCTATTACTGGTAGCGCTTGCAGTTAAAAAGAACACTTCACTGCTTCTATGAAAGCCTTGTTGGCCTATCCAGCAAAATAGCAATTCTGAAGAGACAGGCAAAAGCTTTCTTGCCCTCTAACCATCAAACTGGTACTGGAACTGGTTGTGTTGTCACTAGCAGGGCCGGTCCTAGACAGATCGGTGCCCTGGACAAGCAGCATATTATCGATGCACAGGTGCCATACCCGCAGCATGATGCCGCATGTGGGCAACCGCCCACATGTAAAACCGCCACTTGCCACTAGATTGTTAGTCCCACACTGGTGCAAAGTTTCTCCAATTGAGTTCTCATCGTATATTCTAAATAGAATAAATAGAGTAAAAATTTCACTATTTAGCTACAAAATGCTTCAATATGTAAAGTGCATCATAAAAAAATAATAATAAGGATTACCAAGAGGCAGGGAGGCAATCTTTTTCCATGGATTGAGGTAGTGTTTTGACTCTTTCCAGTCGCAATATTCTTGACAAGCATCGTTCGGCTGATCCCATGGCAGCTCTACATATGGAGATAACCGAAAGTACACAATAAATAATCACAATTAAATTAAATCACAAAATAATAAGTTTTTCTGCCCTACTTCCGCCAATTTCTGGAACAAAAAGGGTGCATCCTTGTACTTTTTGGGACATGAATAACTAAAATCTCTTTGTATAGCACAGAAATGTCATATTTAACCTTTCTAAACATTAAGGGGTTTTTCACACCGTCAGTGCTAAGGCTAATGCGTGGATTGCCGGTACACAACGCAGCACTTACAATGTAAAAGAGCTCCAAGAGCTGCCAAAATGGTGGGGGTTCCAGGCCTTGGCCAAGACCTTGACCCAGGTTAAGGCCAAAACATCATTGTTCCTCATCTATAACAAAATGTATGCTATGCTTAACCTCCCTAGAGGTCAGCCCCTACTGCCCTGTTTATAACCGCACAATACGGGCTATCGCGGTACACATGGGCTATCAAGCACACTGCTTGAATTTCCCAGCCTCCCCCCACCCATGTCCACATTGCCAGCATCATCAATGATTTTGCTAATGACATAATGGAGGTTTGTGGAGCGGCCCCCAAGGAAAGGCTGCGGCCGGTATAGAGATCCCCAATCCAGTAGTGGTTGAGAAGAACCCAAACTCGGGAGGAGGTTAATGACTCAATGCCCCAGTTTCAAAAATACCTGGGACCCCAAGGTTGGAAAATGATTGCTCTCCTGGCCTGGACACTTGTTTTCTGCACCTCTAAATGTTTAATACATGAACATACCCAGGGATACAAGTTTCTCACTTTCCCTGAAGGTTAACGATCATGTGCCATTTGGGTAAAGGTACGATTAACTATTTGGAGAATGTCCGATTTGCCATCCCTTCCCTTTCTCTGATTGCATTGGCACTATTAGTGTTACTGCATTATTGGCTGCAGGCATTTCTCCTCCCCATTTTTTTTCTTTTTTATTCCTAAGGTTCATTTAGGTTGGACTGATTGGTCCGAATGTGCATATTGCATTTTTTTGAGGTTTTGTTTTACTTGCGTATTGAGAAATGTCATAGGAACTTATTGGAATAAAGAAAATGCCCCAAGAACAGTGAGAAATTTACTTGAGCACCGCTGTGATATAGCAGTTTCCATTCTAGGTTGCGGATACATTACCTCCAGCTAACATTGCAGTAAGGACGATACCACAAGACCAGATGTCCACAGGCTCAGCATGAAATGTTCTCAGCTTTATAAGCTCAGGTGCTACATAGGGCAGTGTCCCACACATCTTATTCAGCAGACGTTCCCGTCCATTATGTCTGAAAACTGTAGCCAAACCAAAGTCGGATATCTTAAGCTGATCTGAAAAGAAAAAGAACCGTACAGTGGTAACTCAGCTCTGGACAGTGTACACTATAGTATACAAAATCTGCTAAAGGGGTAAAATAACGGATTTGGAACAGGCTGACCATTGTTTTTTATCTAGAACATTGCAAATGTTAATGCTGAACTCCTTAATTCTTAGGGTACAATTGTAAAAGGCTCCTTCGCTGTATACTAAAAATGCTTACTTTGATTATACTGGACACGGCCAGTTTGTGGCACCTTTAATTGGAATACAAACCTAATACTCAAATGAGCGCTGACCAATACTATTCCTGTGTGTATTATTGAAGTTTTAATTACCTCTGTCATCTAGAAGCAAGTTTTCAGGTTTTATATCTCGATGTGTAATTCCAAGCCCATGAAGATATTCCTAATGCAAGAACAACCAAAGCACAAGTTAGTGACTTTAGGTACAAAATTACTTACCAATAAATAAAACACAATATAAATTAAAACAAGAGATAAAAAGATTGACCTATATATTTGAGTATAAGCAGAGGTACCTAATTTGACAAAAAAATAAAATAATGAATGAATCGAGCCTAGGGTATAAGCCTAGGGTGGGAAATGCAGCAGCTAATGCACAGAAACACATCGCAGATGTGTGGTTTCTGTGCATTGGCTGCTTTAGGGATGTCATTATTTCCACTACCTTGTAACAGAAACCCTCTATCCATCTGTGGAGATGGTGGACTAAAGAAGGGTACACACATGTAAATATGGGCCAGCAGAGCTGTCTCTCCAGCTCCTCCGATATCTGACAGCAGCGTGATGATGTCATCAGGCTGCTGCAGGGAACATGGGACAGCTCCAATATCGAGCCGTGTGTTCACTGCTTTACAAACAGTGCCCAACCTAATCCCCTAGACGGTGGGGGGCATTGTGTGGACTGTATGGGCATCTTCACAAACAATGGGGTTTTATTGTCTTTGTTAATTGTGTTACAGACAGTGACTGAGCTAATTATCTTCCATGTGGAGGAGTTCTCCACACAGTTCTCCATCAGGCTAACAGGGGAGGTCTTCCTGCATGGGAACTTGTATAGAAGGCCAAGCATTCTACCAATAAAGTGGTCTTCTTACCCTCAACTTGCAGCATCTCATGTTGTAGGGAACAGCTATAGTACTACTGGCTCTTGTAAGAGCTGCACAGCTGCTTGGAATCCCTCAGCTTGGAAGTCTCTGGAGTACTGCCACAGCGCTGCTCTGACGCTCCGTAGAAGGGCTTCGCAAACAGTTGTTACAGTTACATACCTGGTTTGTGCATTAATTGGGAAAGGCCCTGAATGTCATATCATCACCAATATTGCTGGACATATAGAGAAGGGTTGTATTATAAAGAAAAAAAAAAAAGAAAGAAGAAGAAGTATTGCTGTAGCTTATGTATTTGTTTATAACTTAAGTTCAAAGTAAAATTTTTACTTTTGAACTTAAGTCAAGTGCTAGGGCAATATATTTTTTGTGCCTACAACTCTTCTCTACTGCAGCAAATTCAGTGATGATACCATGTTCAGGAGCTTTGCAAATTGCCCACAAGAAATGCAGCGATTTTCATTTCTTGACTTGAGTACAAGCCCAATTTCATTTTGGGTGCGGGAAAATCGGATTTATATTTGAGTATATAAAAAGGTATACTTTTTTTTTTTAAGCAAACAAGCAGATATAGAGTAAATTTATATTTTTCTGCAAAAACAAGGAAACTATGGTCACATATAATAACAAAAGAAAGCAGCTAAGATCCCCTTACCACACCAGCAATGAGCTGCTGGAAGAACCTCTGTGCATCTTGCTCTGACATCCCAACATCTGGTTCTAAAACAGATCACAAACAATTACATTTATTAGTAAAAGAGTATAGTTATGGCTCTAAAAGCATGACAACGTCATCAGGAACAGTCACTGGTCAAAGAAAAAAAGGAATAAATATCATAGCCCCATTGCCGTCAATGGGCAGCTTCTGCACTCAACCCAGGGTTTTAACGGATAGTTGAGCCCTAGCCTCTCGTTTGCACTGCTTCTCAAATGTACTTTATCTAAAAACATTTATTCTCACGCTTGGAAAATAAAAGATTAGAAATAACTTAAATGTAAACACAAACTCTTACAGCCTATTGCAGGAACACGTCCAATCCCCATAAATGGAGGTCATGAAAAACCTCCTGGGTGGTTAGCCAGAGTTAACCATGAGCTAACCTTGGGCATAACTCACCTGTCTGGTTGCACCCTGTAGCAATCCACCGTATTGGCAGACCCACTGATCTTTCCGGGTCTGTCTCGATGACGGCAGAGAGGCGAGAATTTTTTTTTCAACCTTCAATGTATTGGAGGCAGCGTCGCTTTTTTCTAACACATCCCCAGTATCGTTGGGATGTGCTAGATATTGTACATTGTAATGCCACACGTTCACCGATGGCACGCTCAAACCACCCAGCAGGGGCTACACTCAAGGGTCACCGATATTAGTGAATAAAGTACACCCAAGCTACAATCTGGATTAGGAGGTTAAACATTTGAAGTCACAGTGACCAGATATTTTTCATGCCAAAACATGGTGCATGGCTCTACAAAAATACATAAACAAATTGACTGCTGTGCTACAGTGAACATACAGGTTTTGTTATTTCCGCTACTTATATGCAAACATAACTTATCTAAAACGTGTTCATCAAAATATTATCTGTTAAAGCAGATTTGCACTTAAAAAAAAACAAATTTACTTGTTATCCTGGAAAGAAAAATCACATACTTACTTCCTCGCTCCAGCACTGACATGCCTGGAGTGTCCTGACCTCCAGCATGTAAGACGGAGGAATATCGCTCTTTCCACAAATCCGGAATCCAAATTCCCCTTGTGCCCGGCAGCCAGCCAGATCTGAATCCAGTGATGCTGGAGGGGCGGACCATCACCAAATTCAGATCTGGCTGGCTGCCGGACACAAGGGGAATATGGGAGGCAGATGTCAGAAGTGATGTCTGCTTTCCAAAAAATCCACTTGCGGCCGGAGCCAACTGCACGTCACAGGAGGGGAGCACCGCATGTTGACAGATTTCACAAGTATTTTGAAAAAAAAATTTTAAACCTCCAATCTGCCCTATAGTCAGCACCTCCGGTAGCAGATACCGAGGTGGTAGGTCCGCTTTAATCAATAAGTCACGAGCTGTGTATAGCAGAATCTACTACAATTGGGCACTTACCGATTCTATCGAACAGCTCCCCTCCCCTGCAGTACTCCAGGAAGAGATACTGGATGTTGCCTTCTCTGCGGTGACCGTAGAACTTGACAATATTGGCGTGGTTGAGCATCTTATTGATACAGATCTCTTTCTTTATGTTCTCCGGACAATCCTCCGCTCGTTTCATATCCACGATCTTCACTGCCACCGCCTCATCAGTCTTTCGGTTGACAACCAGCTGTACTCTGAAAAAGAAAATGAATTCCAAGTATTAGGCTGCTCATCGTTATCACTGCGTCCAGAGGATGTAGTTTTTGGGACAGTGGCCTGCCGTACCCCAATTTATAAACCAGGGAAAAAGAAATACACACAGTAGAGGTAATAGAAAGAGTAGAGGTTTAGCGCTCCCAAACGCATGCGGTTATACTCACTCTCCATAAGCTCCTTCTCCAAGTGTCTGCACCAGATCCCAGTCTTCAACAAACGGAACGGCCATGATTTATATTACTCTCATGTAAGACCGGGTCACTGTATGAGGATAAAAAACAAAAAAAAACTGTCAGGAGAAGTATGAAGCATCACTGACCATCTCACTGCTGAAAGGAGAACTGTCAGGGTAACTCAATGGAGGCTGCAGTTCGTGAAATCTTTATAAAAGTGTAGGGTTGGAGCCTCTGTCAGGTTTTTCTGTTTCATTAAATGATAAAGAAGCAAGACAATGGTTTTTTGAGTGAAATTTAGCACAATATACATATAAAATGTAAAGCCGGGCACAACAGGAAGTCAGACGATATCTTTTCAGCATGAGGAGATCTCTTCTAAACCTAGCCACACACAGAAAAACGTATGCTTGATAGATTTTCAATTCAATGAACTTTAAATATCATCTGTCAGTCTAAAGGTGGCCATACACAGGCCGATTTCCTACACGATTCCTGGCCGATCGATCACCGGGCGCGTGCACGCCGATCGATCGGTGAGGAATCGAGTGCAGCCCACCTTGACCGATCGACCACGCCCGATCGACATGGCCCCCAAATCGGATCGGCCAGAGAACCAACCGGTTGGTGTTTTCTGATCGATCGGGCACACATCAAGGGGCGTTGACATTTGTGAATCGATCGACTGGTAACAGAATCGTCCAGGAATCGGTGGCCTAAGGTGGTAGGCACAGACTTGTATGGTCGATCGACGCCTGTGGCTTCACAGGAATCGATCGGATGGTTGATCGATCGCTCGGGAATCGACACATGTATGGCTAGCTTAACGCCTATTGATTGCGCTACCCCATTCCCTTCCAGAGATAGTGTAGTGTGCGCATGATACCATTGTACCTGATGGAAGAATTCTCTACTATTCCTGTTTCACTACTCAGGGCCCAATCAGAGGGGTTTGCCCTCACTTCCTGTTCAAGGAACAATGTACCTGTCTGATTAAAAACTAATGACAGAGGCCCAATCTTTATCTCTGTTCAACATTACATATTTGTTTCTTTGCTTCTGGTGGAGAGATTTTTCTTTGCTTCCCATTCTAGTGACTAGCTCAGTAAAACGTGACAGAGGCTCTAATCCAGTGGTGGGCAACTGAGTTGAAATTGAGGGCCACAAGTGCGGCCCTTGGCATCATTAAAGGGCCGCACATAACATAGATTCAGACCCTCCCCTCATCGACA
>CM070038.1:100228130-100246176 GCA_036250615.1 Ptychadena robeensis
AAACAAGTTTTGTTAATTAAAAACAATGTCTTCTAGCTCCGCCTGGTGTAATTTCTTCATTATAAAATGCTTATACATGAAAATGTTATGTGCGGCCCTTTAGTGATGCTGAGGGCCGCACATGTGGCCCTTCCTATCAATTCAGTTGCCCACCACTGATCTATATCCATGTTTGCTTACTGGAAAGAATGGGAGACAGTTGGAAATTGACAGATTTCTCGACTCAGGGCCCCGTCAGAAGGTTTTCCCCTCACTTCCTGTTCAAAGCACAACGTATAAACTAAGACAGTGATGGCGAACCTTTGAGAGGCCCAAACTGAAACCCATTACCCAATTATTTATCTCAAAGTGCCAGCATGGTAATATAACCTGAATTACACACACACACACACACACAACTCTACATACTTATATAATAGAATAAAAAGCAGGTATGGGCCGCTGTGTGCAATCAGAAGAGAAAAGAGGAGAACTGACAGCATTGAGAGCCAATAGGCGGCAGTTCTTTCCTCTGTGCTGGCTGACAGCTCGTGTGCCCACAGAGAGGGCCCTTCGTGCCATCACTGACCGAAGGGCTTGTTCCCACTAGGGCGGTTTGTCATGTGATATTTAAAAAAAAAAAAACACACGCGACAATCGCGGGTAGTTGCGTCCATTCATTTGCATGGGCTTCAGTGTTCTCCCCAGAGCAGATTGGCCGGGCGGCCCGCCCGGGAGATTTTAGTCCCCGCCCGGCACACAAGTCCTCCGCGGCGAGCAGCCTGACAGGCAGCGCCTTCCATTCTTCAGGAGCGCGCCACTGAAAGACTCCGGCCCGCGGCACACTACCGGAGCCGCGGGCCCGAGTCTTTCAGTGGCTGCGGCGCGCTCCTGAAGAATGGGGAGGCGCCGCCTGTCAGAGGACTTGTGTGCTGCCGCTGGCCGGCAGCCGATCAGAGAGGCCGCCGGACCGGTGCAGGCGGCGCGATGACGTCATCTCGCCGCCCGGCTGAAAAAAAATTCTGTGGAGAACACTGGGCTTGTCTCCACATAGGCAAACGGCCCTGGATCGCGCTCTATAGACATGAATGGGCGTGATGAAAAAATCGAGCGTGGCTGTGATTTTGTATTCATTCTCTAGGGGAGCGATCTTGCATAATGCAATCAGAGGGTTTTCCCCCTACTTCCTGTTCAAGGAACAACGTATAACCTAACAGGAAATTAAAACAAATACACTAAAACATGACAGGGGCCCAATCTCTCCTCTCTATTCAACTATAAATATTTGTTTCGTCTTTTTTTTTTTGCTTCCCATCCTAGTGACGCTCTCAATAAAACTGACAGAGGTTCTAACCCTTCTCTCTGTCCAACCTAAACAAATCTGTTCCTTTGATTTAATACATGTGTATCGACAGCTATGTGTGTTTATTGGATAGAAGGGATTCAATTTATCGGGGTCCAGTCAGAGAGGTTTTTTACCTCACTTCCTGTTTAAAAGGAACAGTGCAACGTGACAGGAAATAAGGTAAAATCAAAACAAATACAATAAAAACAGAACAGATGGCCAACTTTAAAATAGGCGTATTCCTTGCTTCCCAGTAAAACCTGACAGAGGTTCTTATCCTTTCTACCTCAGTAAAACCTGACAGAGGTTCTAATCCTTTCTACCTCAGTAAAACCTGACAGAAGTTCTACCTGCTGCAGTGAGTGTAGGCAAGTCGCAGTCACGTCCTTACATAACGGCAACCGGCTACACAACAATGTTCAGTCACAGCAATAAAGAAAGACAACCGGGCAGCCATCACTTCGTTACGTGTCCTGTCAGAGAACAAACATCAGCACCGCTGCTCCCAGACAAGTCCGCTTTAGTCTGCCGAGACATGCTGCTGCTTGTAGTTATCCAAATCCGCCCGGTTTTACCATCCTAGCGTGCCTGACTCCCGGTACCCTGTCACACTCACCTCACCGTCATGACACCCGGCTCGGGAACTTTATTTTTTTCCCTCAGAACAGTTTTTCCCGCCCATTCGGCTTCGAAGGCTGTGCGTGCCGGCGTCATCACGCTGTGTCACATGACCCGGCTTCATGTATAATAATAGTGTGAGGTGAACAGCGCGGGTTGAGTAGAATGGAGTCTCTCATAGTGAATGTTTGTTGTTTGTGACACATAAATAAACAAAATATTTAAAATGTTTACATCTTTTCATAAAGATAGAAATGAACCAGTAACAAATATAAACAAACACGGAGACTGTGTCTGAAACTGTGTGAACACTACGGACGTTCATTGACTCAGTTTGAAGTCCCTGCAGTCTGCAAAAATGTGCATGTCGTTTTTATCTATTGCAATTCATCTATCACTAATGGCAACCAGGGCCGCCATCAGGGGGGGGGGGGGGGGGGGGGGGGGGGGGGGGGGGGGGGGGGGGCTTAAGGCTGTGTGCTGTCTGCGTATTCTCCGCGTAGCTGCCACGTTTTCAAAGCAGCACCGCTGGGTGCAGCCGGAGACACCTCCCTTGAAGATCAATGAAGGTGTCTCTAAGACATGGCAAAACAGCCCCCGAAGCTGTTCGGGCGCTAATTTCCTGCATCTTTTGCAGATTTCCTTCAGATCAGATCTACCAACAACCATGTAGTATAGTGTCCTGACTGATAGAATACATAGTGATTGGAAGGTGTAGAAAGGTCCTCATATTACATGGTTTTGGTAAAACAAAATCTGATCTCAAGGAAATCTGACAGAGAAATCTGAAGGTGTATGGCCAGCTTTAGCCTTGAGCAAACTGCCTGCAAGCAGCAGATTTGCGCCTTGATTCAGCACGTCCTGGCAGCCGCATAGAGGCTGGGGAACATCATTGTCATGCCGATGCCGCAACAACAGCAGTGGGGATGGCACCGACCGGGCAGCGGGCTGCTGGGCCCCCTATACCGGCCTGACAGCGGCCCTGGTGGCAACCCTGACCTAAGGTCCTGCATTTAGACGTGCAGTTACTGCTCAGTTGGCTCAGCTTCAGCTATGGCAGTGGTTCCCAAACTGGGGGGCGAAGGTATTCCAGGGGGGCGCCGGCCTTCATTCTTAACATGTGTTTCAATGGGGAGGGGGGGCTCAAAAATGTCCCTAAATAAAAAAGCAAAATACAAATGCTGAATTTTTTTAATTGTATTATTAATAACCTAGTCACTACTAGACATGATCAATGAGATATGGACATTTTAAGATTAGCATGCAGACTGAAGCGGAGCCAATAAGCACAGGAGCTGCAATCCGATTCAGTTTCAGCAGTCCGCCCCCTTATTTCTTGTTTTTATTTTTCTCCCTGGAGTGGTACGTAGTGATTAAAATGTATACATTTTCTTTTGTATTTCCTGCCTGCTCTACCCTCCCCCCCCCCCAGCACATCCCAAGTGTCATCAATGACCCCAGTAAGTGCCCCGGAGGCCCATGCCTGTATTTGTATAAAGGTGAATAGCACGGACACCCTCCCCACCCAGTATCAGGGAGATGGATCCAATGTTGAACCAGCAGGACGCTGACGCTGTGGAGCACAGCCAAGTGTGACTTACGAAAGTACATTCAGTTACATATTCAGGGGTGCACATACATTTTTTTTTTATTGAGCTACTCAGATGAGTACCAAGAGATAGTGTTTGAGGAACACCACCTTACATATGTGGCGAGTACCACTGTCCTCTGCATCAGCCTAGATTCCTCCGCAGGTGGGCCTCCCTGTTCCTGATTGAGCCTCCGATTAGCTATCTCTATCCACAGGTCACCAGCTGGCTTTGGGTCACATGTAACTCTCACAGTACAACACAGTTTGATCCCCCAGATCTCATACCTCAGTAGTACAACCCTGAAATTTTTTGGGTCAGTAACTAACCCCTGAGACTACCTGCAGTCTAAATATCAACCTTTCATAGTCATATTCCAGCTGTCACACAGTGCTTTTCTCTTGCCAGATTTTACCCTTACATGTGCCTACTCTGATTTTCACCCAGAACA
Organism: Ptychadena robeensis; assembly: GCA_036250615.1. Lineage (NCBI taxonomy): Eukaryota > Metazoa > Chordata > Amphibia > Anura > Ptychadenidae > Ptychadena > Ptychadena robeensis. The sequence continues at coordinate 100,232,113 of CM070038.1, forward strand.
CCCTTAGAAGTCCAAGCTTTTTTTTTTTGAATTAGTAATTTACATTCCCAATATCACCCCCCTAACTTGAACCTTTTATAGTTAAAGTTTCCTGCGGTTATCCAAGTGACATAAATTGTATACGTTTAACAATATAGCTGTAATCTGCAATATTCATTTCAGCCACCAGATGTCAGTAGAGAGCACAACACAAGCACGGTCCTTCTCATCAGAGAGGAGGGGGAAAGCTCAGTGCAACTCTCCTCCTGTAGTATGCTAATGAGCTTAGGAAGGATAATATGTGCACCCCTGTTCATATTCACTTTATATGTGAACGGCTGTGTCTGAGCCTTTCCTTTATTTTTAATTCTGTCTCCTTTTCCTTTCCTATTAACTACACATACTGCCCTTAAAATTCATCTAGCTATCACTACTCCTCCATTATTGCTTGTTGCATATAGAGAGATTACCATACCTGGTAGATAGTAGATACATCTTAAATGATTTACTAACACTATATTGGAGCGCAATCTTTTTATACATAGGACAGACACGTCGTAATTGTTTACACATGACCTTTGGCTTATGTTGCATAAATGCGTTACATTTTTACTACTTTCTACCCTCTTATACATACATCGTTTGTTTCTGTGTAAAGGTGGCCATACACAGGTCGATTTCCCACTTGATACCTGGCCGATCGATCACCAGGAGCGTGCACGCCGATCGGTAAGGAATCGAGTCCAGCCCACCTTGACCGATTGACCCCGACTGATCGGCATGGCCCCCAAATCGGATCGGCCAGGGAACCAACCTGTCTGTGTTTTCTGATCTGGTAACAGAATCGTCCAGGAATCGGTGGCCTAAGGTGGTAGGCACAGACTTGTATAGTCGATCGATCGACGCCTGTAACTTTACCGGAATCGATCGGATCGTTGATCGATCAGTAATCGACACGTGTATGGCTAGCTTTACACTCCCTTCTGGTGTTGACATCATTTTAGAATTCAGCTTTCTTATTACCTTTAGGACTTTCTATAACCGTGGGTCACATAAAGCTATGGGAGTTTAAGGCTGGACCATTGGGCCGGCGTTGTGTAGGCGTGCTCTGGCTCTGATTTTAAGCGACTAAAGCCACTAGAGGAGAGTCCACGTATTGGACCATCATTTGTTCAGTATACATCCAAACGTTGGGGTTTTTTGTTTATGCTGCGCTCTTGTTGTTGGTCCTACAGACCCTAGGATACGTACTCATGCCTGAAGAAGCCTGCGCCTTTGGCAAAACACGTTGCCTAATGATCCATTACACATGATCATTTAGCAACAATCATTGTTTCTGTGGCTATACAGATTTTAGTTGTATTGTATGATTAAATGTTCAATAAATAGATTTTTTTCAGATAAATTGGATGGTTGTATATCACTGGGGATCCGCTTTATACCTTATGCATTCCAACTAAAAGTCCCACCAAGGGGGCATTTTCTTCTTCCCTTTACTTAATTGTCTCTCCAAAAATATGGGATGTGTACTATAGTGCGAAAATATGGTAAAATATGAACACACACACACACACACATATATATATACTCTTGTTAGAACCAGGAAGGAAAAAAAAATATTCATTTTCCCCAAAGAAACACAGAAAACACCATTTGTATCCCCAACTTTAATTGACCACCATAGAGTTTAAACCACAAATTCATCCATTTTGGTAACATTCATATTGGTAAAAAGAACTCTGCTCCGCAATGAACAGCAAGCAGTGCATCACCGAGGCCAATCAAGTGTCATTCTTCCTGTCAATAGAAACAGTATAAAAAAAAAATCTGGTTCACAGGCGAGGGCTCGTTCAGTGCTGTTTGTGTTAAAGCTGAAGGCAACGTTATGTCCGTGATAATCCGCGGTTATCCAGATCTTTCACCTGTTGGGGAGAGTTTTACAATTTGTCAGATGAAATCATATTGTGCATAAGCAGTTTTAATACAGTAATTTTTTGTGAGAGGATGGTATTTGGGGAATTAACCACTCCTAGCCAATGACTATGGTGGCGTTTGTGAGACTAGCCCAGTGGTGGGCAACTTATTAACCTCCCTAGCGCACTGCCCATACCGTGCTGTTTTTAACAGCACGGTACGGGCAATCGTGGCAGTGTACACAGTACACTGCCTGCAATTCCCCCCCTCCCCTCTCCACACAGCCGGCATCATTAATGATGTCAGCTGTGTGGGCTAGAAAGCCGGAGCTCCTCCATTAACATGGAGGGCTATGGCACCGCCCACCCCCCGCATCACCGTGACGCCGCGCAACCCCGCAAATGCTGCAGCTGGTAAGAGAATCGCCGTAGCTTTCCGGGGATATGTGGCATGCACGGGAGCCCAGCTCATCCAGAGTTTGTTCTTCACACAAACTCTGGACGAGCTGGGCTAGTCACAACCGCTAGGGAGGTTAACATTTTCAACCTATTCTGACTTGTATAAGATTTCGAATGCAGAAATGACAGCAGGCAGAGCTAGAAGACATTATTTTCGATAGTCTATCAAAATTATACTTCAATTATTAGGAAACATTGTAGTGTTGTAATGCACATTTTGTGTCATGTATATCATTAAAGGTTATGTGCCGCAATATATACTACACAATCACCCCATCTATTGGTGGAATAGTGGGAGCATAGGCACTTACCAGTCTGCTGATCCCACCAACACTACAGAAGAAGAGTAGGAGAGGCGAGGGACTTGCTCTGATGTGTACTCCCTATCACGAGGGTTTATCGCCTCTCCTCCTCCTCCCACTCTAAGAAGATCCCAGGCGAGGACCTGTCAGTTAATTTTGTGAACAAACTGTGCCTGAATTGGCTTTAGGCAAATCGCCTAGGAGGTTAAAGATGAACAGATCTTAATGAACCATCATTCTATAGTATGAAAGCGGATCTACCACCTCGTAGGTCATTCCGCAGTATTGGCCGCAATGGGATTTGAGACACCTGTCCCATGTTCCCCTTGCGGATGGAGGAAGCCTCGCGGAATTGTGACGCCAGCGCCACATCTGTGAGACTTGGGTGATCAGCAGTGATAGGCAGTCTCTCTACCGCCCAGAGACACCTCACCATCACTGCAGCGAACCCCCCCCCCCCAGGAGCACTCTAGTCTCCGCAGGAGGCGGAGTGGAGGGGGAGCAGTGATGTGGGCGGAAGAAGCTTCAGTTCCAGGATCTAAGATGCCAGCCTCAGGAATGAACATGAGGAAGGCAAGTATGGTTTTTTTTTTTTTATGTAACACATTTACAGCATCTGAACTGCTGACATGCGAGTATTGTGTCCAATTAACGTACGTGCTTTCTATTTTGCACTTTAAGCACACTATGGCACCTACCTATAGAATGGACTATTAGGTCAAGCCTTAGTAGCCCATTAATATCATTAAATATTAATTGACAGTTAAAAAGTCAAGTTTTAAAAAAACGTGATACATACTTTGTATATCCTGACAAGCCAGTGCTCAGTGGTGTAGGCTTCCTCCAGGACATCGAGCTCAAAGTCTTTGTTCCCAATCTCAGCGTTTCTCACACGATCATAACCCGGAGGTCTTTCTGTAATTAAAAAAAAATACACAAGCAAAAGGTTATATATAGCGCAAGCGCTCTCGTTATCAATAACATGGAGGATAAAACAGATACAGAAAAGAATGAAACAATAATACTCACTGGCTTCTGTGTAAACTTGGCCAAAGCGATAATAGCACATCTTGTACATAAGGCAATTGAGAAGAACCGGGGAGCCCTCCCTGTCTACACGGAACTCCCCTGTTGGCGTGTAGTAATCATGTTCTTTGATGTGTTTTCCAGTATCTGTGCTCCCACCGATTCTCACCATCCACAAAAACTTGTTGATATCTGAAAACAGAGTTTTGTCAAATAAATTTGGAGTCAACAAAAATAAAAACAAGGTTTGCCAGTTATATAATGTGAAGGCTATGTTTCCACAGTGTCGAGGGCTCTGTAGTGCACTGCGGTAACCTTCCGTCCAGCAGACCTGCTCAACACCGTGGAAACAGCCAGTGCGGTAGGAACATAATATGGATGGGCTACATCAACATCCCCGTCAAGGAAACAGGGGGTGTCGATGGAGCCCTCGAAGATGTGTTGCATAGTGACCCACGGTCCTCATACAAAGCAATGGACATCGACTGTGATTTACAGTCATGACCGATAACCCTGTCTTCAATCAATGCCGCTCGAAGACAGGTGTGGCCGCATCAGATGCGAGCGTGCATGGCGTGACGTATGGGCACCTTTAAATTCTTCTTCCCCAACATTGGCTATGGTAGCAACAAGAAAACCAAACGCAAGCTACCCACTGGATTCAAGACTTTTCTCATACACAATGTAAAGGAACATGATAATGAGTAATGCTAGCCACACACGTATAGATTTTTGCACAATCGATGATAGATTCGATCAGGACATAAAAATTTTTGATCTTATATTGATTGTGCTTATATCGAATGTACACAACTTTATTTTCGTTCGACCGAATTAAATTTCGTTCAGATATGCGCAAACAAAATATCGTTCGATTTTTGTACCAGGAAACAGCTTCATTCAAATGTATTAGAACGAGAAAAAAAATAAAAAATAAAAAAAAAGAAGAAGATTGAATGAAATCATTTGACATGTTCGATTTACATTCGATGGTTACCAATTCGATCAAAATTTACCAACATGTCCGATAACTTCATATCGATTTTTTGATCGATATCGGTTACTTTTTATCGAACGAACAAGTTTTTAAGTACTCGATTTTCGGTCAAAAAAATCTTTCGTTCCCGCTCGCTCGAACAAAAATATCGAACCGTGTGTGGACACCTTAACCCTCTGAGCGTTTGCCACGTGGCACGGTTTTTTCATAACCGTGCCACCGGCAATCGCGGCGGAGCACAATATGCTCCGCCGTGATTTCCTGCTCAGCTGGAGGTCATTAACATAAGCCCGGCGTCACTGGAGACGCCGGACTTATGCTGAAGAAAAGCGACGCCCCTCCAGTTTGACGGAGGTCTATGGCGCCGCCTACCCCCGCCCCCATCGGGGGCGGACCCGGAAGCATCGGCATACATGCCGGTGCTCCCGACCGCCGTAGGAAGACGGCGATACCTAGAGCGCGGCTCTAGTTAACTGGGGCTGAGTTTCATGATGCATGAAACTCAGCCCGAGTTAACTCGGGCCAGACGCTCAGAAGGTTAAGGGCCCCTTACACCTTTAGGTTTTCCTTAGATCTCATTTTGTTTTACCAGAACAATGTAATATGAGGGACTTTCTAAACCATCAAGTCTACCTGTGTTCAATCGCAGAGGACCCCGCACTACATAGTTGTTGGTAGATCTAAAGTATATCTGACAGAGATCTAAAAGGTGTATGGCCAGCTTAACTAGTAATTCTGTGCTGAAATCGCTCAGAACGTTTTCTTCAAGAACCGCCAGACCATTGTGGAAAGAGCGGCACAACTTGCCATCAAGGTTACAAAGCCCAACACCAGACAGCGCAGTGAGGAGAATAAACATCTTCAAGTTTGTTAATTATAAAGTAAAATAAATAAAAAAAAGTATATCTTACCATCTGAAGAATATCCGGTAAGGCCCCCAAATATAACGAGGACATAACTGACATCCAGCTCCCTCATAATCTCATAGGCTTTCTCTTCTGTGGACGCCATGGCCTGCAGGAGAAGAGGTCAGGAATTACATGTGAAAGGGGTCCAATCAGCATATTCCAAAAACATTAAAATATGAAGTGCTAATTTGAATTCCTGACGAATATTTATATATCCAAGTACTGAATGAGAACCTGTTACAAGACAAACACCTAAGCGAGCCACACATGGTTCAATTGACGTTCGATTCGATTTTGAAGAAGTTCGATAAAAAAAAAAAAAAAAAAAAAAAAATCGAAACTCGATTTTAATTTAAATCAATGTACACCACATGGGGAGTACGATTATTGTTCAATTTCGACTGAAAAGTTCATCGAAGTAATCAAAAATCGTCGATTGAATTCCTCTTACGATCGGAAGTTAAAGGGAAGCAGCCACACACAGAGTATCATTGACTCGACCAGAAAAAAGCTGCAAGGTATGTATGATTGTACAATCGACCCAAATTTTCCAACCTGTTCGATCACTTTTCAATTGACGATTTGACAAAAATCGAGTGGGCAGCACATCGATTTTTTTTTTTTTTTTTTTTTTTACAATCGATCGCTTTTTTTCATCGAAAAACATCGATGAACAACCATGTATGGCTGGCTTTAGTGTCTGACTGAAGTAGCCATAGAGTGGATGTTTAACCTGTAAATATTTGAACTTATCTGGTTCCCTTTCCCTTGACCCTTTCATATACAACCCCCGAGTTTAAGAATTCTTTAGGTTATCCTTGTGTATTTTCTATAAGATTATAGCAGCTGGGACAGACTGGAAGGGTGTTGGGGAATGGTTAATGAAAACAGGAAGTTGTGATGCCTACATGTGATGTTGAGATTTTCATGATTAAAACCATGCATGTCCAAAATCAGGCCCAGGGGCCAAATGCAACCTGCATTCAAGTTTCCAATGGCCCGCAGCCTTAGACATAAAATCAATGATATGCCGAGGTGATCCTCTGAGGGGTGACACAATTTCACTACTAGAGGAGGGATGACCCCAAACTTTCCAACTAGAAGCGTTTTTTTTATGTGCACATATCTTGCTTCAAGGCAACATCTCCCTAAAGAACCACAGATGCAATGTCAGTGTGAAATTTCCAGCAGGGGCTTTGGCTTAACCCCCCCCCCCCTTCCCCACAGTGAATGGCACAGTCAGTGCCATGTGTCTGTGGCTGCTTCACAGTGCAGATTATTCCTACTATCAGGGTGCAGCAGTAAGGTGAGCAGTGCTGGGAATCTTCTCACTGATTCTCCATATGTCATAGATAGAATGGTTATGTAAAATGTGGCTGGACAGCTGAGATGACAAGTCCCAGCATACCTAGGGACAGTCTTTATCAGTCTTATGGCAGTGACTGGCTAATGCATTACAATAATAATGGCAAGTATGTGTGAAGGAAGTGATCTGCCCAATGGTATTGTTCATTCGTATTTAATGCAGCCAAGTTAATGGTTCAAAGAATGTCAGGCTGAATGGTTGGCCATCCACATTTCACATAACCTGGCCCGGTATGCAAAAAGTTTGGACGCCCCTGGACTAAACACTAATGAGTGAATGAGAAAGTCAGGGACTGTAAAACTGGGTAATAAATGGCTCAGTAATGCCCTCTGTCCATTAAGCAGGGAAGAATGTGCTCCCTATTTAAGTTTTTAACTTGCATTGCAAGAAATGAACTTGGAAATCAAAAGTAAGCAATTGGAGTACAAGGAAGTAGGCTCTGCAACCATAGAAGGGCAAAGTAGGACTTCAGTATAAAATCTTCTTAAAGCTATTTGCTTTGGATGCCTACCATACAAAGCTTTGTGTCCATGGAACTTGTTTATGACACTAACATTAACCTTCTGAGCGTTCTCCCCGAATTAACTCGGGCTGAGTTTCATGCATCATGAAACTCAGCCCCAGTTAGCCGGAGGAACGCCCGAGGTCTCGCCGTCTTCTGACGGCGGTCGGGAGCATCGGCATGTATGCCGATGCTTCCGGGTCCGCCCCCGATCGCGTCACTGGTGACGCGAAGGGGGCAGGGGTAGGCGGCGCCATAGACCTCCATGTAAATGGAGGGGCGTCGCCTTTCGTCAGCATAAGTCCGGCGTCTCCAGTGACACCGGGCTTATGTTTACTACCCTGAGCTAAGCTGGCAATCGCGGCGGAGCACATTGCCCGTGGCACGGTTATAAAAAAGACTCAGAGGGTTAAAGACTAAACCATGTCCCTTTAGAAAGAAAGTGACTTACCTGGCCCACTCTGGAAATGTGCGTGTTATTCCAAGTGTTATTGTCCACCAGAATCGTTCTATTGGCCATCGCTGTAATCTGGTACCCATAATCCCACCATGACATGACTTTAGCATCCTTAAAAACACAAAACACAGTAAGCTCTATTTTCCATGTCCACCATAGCAATAAAAGGTGATTTACTATAAGAGAACAAAGTCAGTTCATCTGCTTTTAACACCAAACATGCACATAGGAAATAAATACAGGATTTGTGTTAGCAGGTGATTGGTTGATGTAAAAACAGCCTTCTTTTATTTACGAAAATTGACAAACATTTCTTTGTTTCAACTGTTTTTTCCACAAGCCAAAAGCATCCTTTGATACCATCCCTTACCTCCGGGGTGTTGTGCCTCAGCCAGTAATAAGCTTCTCTGAAATCGTCAAAGATGATGCGGCTCCCATCCCCACCACGTGCCGACAGCACAATGGAAGGGGAAGAGTAGGCTTCGCTGGTGACCCAAGTAGAATGGAATGTGTAGGTGACCAGGAAGAAAGCCATGACCATGATCATGCCACTAGCGACCTGTTGGCAAAAAATTTGGTTTGCATTAGAAAATACGCAGGAAGTAACTCATTGACAAGAACAGAATGTGACCAGTCCTTTTCCATTTTTACTACAGACCAACCACAACAATTTTTACCTGTACTAAATGGTCTACTTCCTGAAGGTAGTTACATTGTTAACCATTAGAGTTTTCTAATCTTTTTAAAAAATAAGTTTACATCCTCAAAGCCCAAGCAAAACCAAAGGACACACGGCAGACACATCTACTCTGCTGTCTCAGGATTCTAAATCTTGGCAGACTCGCCAATCGCTTCTGTTGGCGAGGGGGGGGGGGGGGGGGGGGGGGGGGTAGGAGGTGGTATATGGTCAGCGCCATTGCCCTTATTGCTTCTGGCCTCCCAGTGGCTTCCCCCCCCCCCCCCATGATGTTCCTAAACATGTCTCTGTGCATGTAGTTTTCTTGGTAGAGCAAGTGCTATATATCTCCAAGCGTTAACACACGTTTTGTACCTTTTTTTTTATTTTTTTAAACGCTGTATTATGGCTGCAGAGCATCAAAAATGCGTACAGCACTGCGTTCTAAAAACGCATGTAGTGTGAATGGTTTCTATGAGAAAGAGCAGAACTGTAAAATCTCATACGTTTTAAAAACACGACGCAGCGCGCAAAGGGCCCTTCAAGTTACAAACCTGTCAAGATGTGCTACTCACACTAGATGCAGGGTAGCACATCTGACCTACCAACAATGAGGATATTACAGAACACCGAGTACACTGCTCAACCATAAAACCATTGAAATCTAAACATTTTTAACTAACCGTATGTCAGGAAACCATACCTCATTCTTAATTGGATAGGTTGAATCCTGTTGCTTTTTTGTCTTCTTATCAGGACGGCTTATATCGAGGTTCTTCATGTATGTAGACAACACCTGAGACACCCCAATACCAGACAGAATACACATAACAGGGGCCAGGACCAGCATCAGACGCACCTGTGTGGAAACAGATTGGTCACTATTAATGGAGACCCCCAAAAAGCAAATAAACAAAAATCCCAACAGTGTGTAATGTAAAGCCCCCCATACACCTTTAGATCACTCTATATATATTTCCATTAGATCTACCAACAACTTTGTGGCGCCAGGTACTCCCTGATATATACTTTCCAGTCACAATGTTTTCTATCAGTGCTATGTAGTGCCGGGTCCTCCCTGATAGAATACATAGTCATTGGAAGGTATATATCACTGCTATGTAGTGCCGGGTCCTCCCTGATAGAATACATAGTGATTGGAAGGTATATATCACTGCTATGTAGTGCCGGGTCCTCCCTGATAGAATACATAGTGATTGGAAGGTATATATAACTGCTATGTAGTGCCGCGTCCTCCCTGATAGAATACATAGTGATTGGAAGGTATATATCACTGCTTTGTAGTGCTCGGACCTCCCAGATAGAATAAAGTGATTAGAAGGACTAGAAAGCTCCTCATATTACATGGTTTTGGTGCAACAAAAGTTGATGGTACAGAAATTGTATGGCAAGATTGTAAGGTGTATGGGGGGGGGGGGGCTTTAGAGACATGGCCACAGTACTTACCATGACAGCAGAAAAGTACATGCTGGTGACACCATACATAATAATGAAAATTCTGGCATCAGACAGATTACTGAAGCAGTAATACAGACCCACTACAAAGAAAGAAAATAACATTTAGAATGCGTTGTCACTTTTTTATTTTAAAATAAAAAAAGAACATTTCACCGACCTGGAAACATGAAGACAAGAAGCTGCAAGTCAAAGTAGTATGAGGACCAGGTGGTGGGCTGATGCTCAGAAACGGACGCAATAATAGGAATATTGTTCTTGGCGTAAGACGGATCCAGAAGGGAGTAGAAACGGCCGGTCCATGGAGAGATTTTACCTGAAAGTAGGAGAGAATAATCAGGACAATTTTTAAACTTTCATTTTACATTTCCCTTACAAGTCTAAGAATGCAAACCCCACTAGAAACAGATCAGGAGGAAGGTCAACAGATAAAACTTAATTGAAAAAATTTATATATACACACAAGGGTCATATGGAAACTTTCACATACCTGTGAGCATGAGCACAGCCCCCACGGTCAGCAGAACAAATCCCACCAAGGAAATGACACTCCTGAAGAGAATCTCAAATTGCTGGGGGTTCAGTTTACTCCGCAAGTAATCCACAAAAGCATGTATCTGGCACAATCCAAAGACACCCAAGGCCGCCATGTGTTCAGAGGACAGGACAGGCTGGAGAAAGTATATTAATATTGTTTAAGATTACGTTACCAGAACACAAACGTCACAGCTTTAACACACCAGAGTCCTGATAACTAAAGCCCCCCCTACACCTTAAGATCGATCCATACAATTTCCATTAGATCTACCAACAACTATGTAGTATAGTGACCTCCCTCACAGAATACATAGTGATTGGAAGGTATATATCACTGCTATGTAGTGCCGGGTCCTCCCTGGTAGAATACATAGTGATTGGGAGGTATATATCACTGCTATGTAGTGCTGGGTCCTCCCTGATAGAATACATAGTATATCACTGCTATGTAGTGCCGGGTCCTCCCTGATAGAATACATTACTACCAGAATTGTAGGTTGTAGGTCCTCACACGGTAATGATTATGATCACGCCCATACAGAATGAATGGGGGCGTGTTCAAAAATCAAGTCTCAATTTATGTCCACGATCAAAAACACGGTGAGCCGTGCCCGATCGCGGCTGTGGGGAAGAGCCCATTGAAATGCATGGCGGACCATTGCCAAAGTGGGGACATGGCCCTAAACCTACATGTTTTACAAATTTTGTGATAACAAGTGTTCATTGGCTTTGTAATCAGTGGTTCCCAACCTAGGGCGGTTAATATCGCAGGGGGTGCACCAGGCACCATGAGGAGAGGGGATGTCCATCCCACATGGAAGGCGGACCATACCTGCATAGGGGACACAGCTATTTCTGCTGACTGTGAGGAATTCTGCGATGGAATAAAAGCGAGTGGTTTATGATGTGTTATGATGACTGCAAGACCAGTCAACTTGCTGGAAACCGTAATCTCGAGCTGAACTAAAACTAAAAGCAGCGCCATCTTGTGGACGTTTTACAATTTTTTTTTTTACTAGTGATAGATGTGTTTAGTGTTTTTTATTTCACTATCTGAATTTGTGAGTTCTACCCCTGAACATGGCAGCATCCCCACAATTGCTGAAGATGTGCATGCAAGTTAGAAGCAAGGGGAAGTTACCCCAGGGCGGGAGCATTGTGACGTTACTGCCAGGAATTTTGTTTAAATGCCAGTATGCGGGTAGGGGTTGGGGGGCCTGGTTTGTCTTGGATACAGAAAAGAGCGGCCATAAGGAAAAAAGGTTGGGAACCACTGTGAGTGTCTGAAGTTATTCGTTCATCCAGGTCATGGTATATCTGTAGTGTTTAATTCAAATCAACTGGACTTGCAGTGTTTATTTCTTGAAGACGTTTTGCTAGTCATCCGACTTGCTATCTCAATTAAGAGTGACTGTACACGATGTTACTGGAAATATATACTCTAGGGTATAGCTCCAATCCACATGAGGTGTTAACCAGCATGGGGTTTGAGCCTCATGGAGGAAGGTGTTAAGCTAGCCATACACGTGTCTGATTCCATGTCCAATCGATTCATCATCCGATCGATTCCGGCGATTCTGCCGGGAATCGCAGGTGTGATCAATCGGCCAATTAAGAGTATGCATCGCTGCATACCACCTTGTCCAACGGATTCCGGGACGGATCCGTGTCCGATTGTCCACCTCACAAATGGCAATTCCCCCTGATCCGGACAGAATCGCATGAGAAAGACCAACATGTTGGTTCTCTGTCGGATCCGATTCTGAGCCCCTGATCAATCGGACGTGATCGATCGGACCAGGTGGGCTGCATGCGATTCCGGCACGATCGTTTGGCGTGCATGCGCCCGGAATCGATCGTGCCGGAATCCGGTGCGAATCCAACACGTGTATGGGGGCCTTTACTACATTAGCATGATCACAAGTAAAGATTGTGTACAGTCACTCTGAAATGAGAAAGCCAGTCGGATGACAAGCAAAACGTCTTCAAGAAATAAACACAGCAAGTCCAGTTGATTTGAATTAAACACTACAGACTACAGGGAACCACTGTGCTAGATCATTATTATATACATCCTGGTGGTCTCATTTATTCAAGTTTTTGCTTCCTAAAGCAGTACAAGAAATACAGACAGAACACCATGTAGCCTGTTTGGATTCCCCCTCCCCACTCTGGCCCCCCGTGCCATCAATAATGAAATGGGGGATTTGAGTGCCTGGGACATCCATGCTTGTATTCCCATACAGGCCAAAGTCCAGGGCTGATTCTAGAAATCAAGAATCCCTAAAAAGTGACCTACCTGAAATCCGACAAAGGAAATCTGCATAGACAGGATGGTGCCCAGACAGTAAACAGTGCAGTAAGCTACGTAGATGCGATGAGAAAAGCGGCCAGTCAGCATCAGGACGAGGACGTGAAGGGGGATCAGATTAATCAAAAACACATATCCTCCCCAGGACGAAACCTGTAACCACAAAAAACATTGGGATCAACATTTCCTAACTTGCATTGTTTTCACGTTATGAATTCGACAAAATCGTTAAGGTAGTAAGCGTACCATGTAGAAATAGGCGAGGGCACACATGGCGGCCCAGGAAATGGAGCCGGTTTTCACAGCCTTGATCCACATGTAGTATGTCAGAAGCATGCAGAAGATGGCTATACCTGGGGTGGGTGAAGAACAACCAAAACGTGAATACACAGATATTCAGATCTTAGAATTCTGTATTTTTAAAATTTTAAAAAGGTTTACCTTCATTATCATATGATCCGGCCACAGAACGGGAGATGTAACCTGGAACAACAGCAATCATCGCTGCTGCTAGCAGACCAGCACCAGCATCCTGGGGGAAAAACAGAGACCCTTAATACTTACTGGTATATAAACTTTAATGTGTCCCTCAAATAACATGTGGGGTACATTAGCATTGTTTAGGTTGCCAAACTGGGGGGCCCGAAGGGATTTGAGGGGGGCCACTTGGAGCCCTCTATGAAGGAATCGCACTGTCAGGCAGAGGAAGAGATCGCTCCCTGCTGTTCTCTTAGCGAATTGAACACAGTCTATCAACTCTCCCCATACCACTGTCAGCCAATCAAGACAACCATGGGGGAACTAGATGCAGACAGTAGGTAGAGTGCATTTTATGTGTTTGTGCGTGTTTGTCTCTATGCGAATGATGAATATTTCTGTATGATTGGTGTGTGTATATATGATGCATGTCTTTGCATGATCCGTGTACCATAAAGGACATGCTGATGCGTCCGTTACTGGTTAAAAAAACAAACCCTGTGCTGCCGCATTGTGCTGGCCATTTTAATTGGTCCCTTTGTCATCTTGGTGTTAAGACTTGGTGCTCTGGCTTCCCCATCCTCGGTGCCTGCAATAAGTGCAGAGAATACCTAGAGGATTCTGCTGCTGGGCCTGGACGACTCCATATTGTCTAAGGAATCATGAATTCTTCGGGTT
>CM070038.1:100290885-100306504 GCA_036250615.1 Ptychadena robeensis
ACACCCCGACGGGTGCAGACAGACCAGCTCCGATATGCACCGGAATGCAAACGTGATGACTAAGCACAGTGCTTGGCGGGAGTCTGGACGGATCACATGCATTTGACCTGCTCTGCGGATGTCTGCACTACATTAACCCCTGCATCGGCGGGGCTCAGCGCCGTAAGAACAGAGCAGGTAAAGTGTATGTGCTCTATTGGGACCGCCCATCAAGCACTGCACTTAACGTAGGGGTTCCAGCGGGTCACAAAACGTAGTGGAGACATGGCCTAAGAAGATCCCCACCGAGGACCTGTCAGATCGGCGGACAGGTGAGTTCCTATGCCATATGCATTAACAGTTAGGTTTCGGGGCCATAGGACTGAGGGGGGCCGCCAGAGAATGTCCAAAGGTCACCTGGTATCTAGAACGATGAACACACACATTGCTCCATTGTAGTGCCAAGTGTGTACATATTCCTTTGACTAGTAAAGAGAGGCCACAGTTTACATACAAGTGTGTGGATATTCCTTTAGTCACTACCAGCAAACTGTCCTGGTTATCACAACGGATCTGTACCAAACGGGAAACGGCTGATCCCCTGCCAGGTGTCTTCCCACCTACGCCACGCCTTAGTGCCCCTACCCCTTGCATTGCCCAAGATGGCTGCCCATACTGAAGAGGAAAAGCATGCAAAAAGAAGACCGAGGTCCTAGTGCACCTGGTCACCCACTCCTTCAGGCTCCCAGCTCTGGCAGGCTCAACTAAAATCATCCCCCGACCACTCCATTACAGTATCCCACCTGAGAGGAGACTGAAGAAACTCCCCAGGGACCCCTTGGGAATGAATTAAGAGCCAATCCATGTACAAAGCGGGGGTCATACACAGCAATTCATCCATCAAACACAGGATTGAAAGGGTTAGTTACCCCCAGCCAGCTTAATATGGGGGTGACCACAGACACAACCTTTTTGAGGGTGTCAGGCTTTCAACCACATAGTAGTTATGAAATGATTTGCCCGTCATTTCCTCAATTGAAATAATGTTATATATTAGTTAGTTGCAGATGCTCAAAGTAAACCCGTTTTGTCTGAAAGGCGGTGTATTTATGGTGGGATCAAAGAAGGGGCGAGTGTGGAGCAGACATTGTGTCATGATCTGTATGTGTGCGACCAATGGAGACGTCAGGTTGTTTTTGGAGCCTGATGATGGATTTGTGGCGCTCCGATTGGTCAGCCTTTCTGACAATGAATCAGATTGACCCCGATTCCTATTTTCAGAACGTGATTCATACTTCCTGTGCTAGAAAACCTAGTGAATGATGCCGGCTAATCCTCCACTGCTGTGCTGGTATCTCTGGCTCGAGGGAATGATGACCTCCGCCATATAAGATGGAGATATAAAGTAATAACCGTACTGGGGTGGGATAATCGATCTCAGATTTCGATAAACATTTTCCTGCAATACTCACCTACAATCCTGCACTTTCCTCCCATAATGGTGTACTGCTGTGCCAGGGGGCACTTCTATGAATGAAATAATATCTTTAACCTACTTCCTATGAGCCCAGGCCGAAGTTCTGCGTCAGGCCTAGACTCCAATACACCTTTTCTCTGCACCGAACATGTGGAAAAAGGCTGCATCCATCAACACAGGCATCCATCAACACAATGCGTTCTAGTGACATGTACAAGATGAGATATGTCAACGAGGAGGAGGGTCTGGATCGATTTTATGTGCGGCCCTTTAGTGATGTAGAGGGCCGCACTTGTGGCCCTCCATATCAACTCAGTTGCCCACCACTGCTTTAGAGTATTTGTTGAAGCGTTTGGTTGCTGAAATGTGAACTATCATGTTCAATGGTTACACGCAGTTACATAAGGTTGTCCTCACTATGCGGTTTTAAAAACGCGCCCATTGTAATGGACATGAATGTTTTTAACATTGGGCCTACAACGATGTAAGCTTTGTAGTGCGTTTTAGCATATGATTATTATTATTTATCTATATAGTGCCTTTCTACCCGTCCGCCGAGCAGGTAAGTCTATCTGTTACGCTGGGACCTCCCGCTAAGCGTATACACTTAGCGGAGGGGTCCCAATGCAATGGAAACAAAGCCTAAGTGGCTCAGATATATATTATACACTCACCCCCTGTTCATTGGTGGAATAGTGGGAGCATAGGCAATTACCTGCCTGCTAACCCCCCCCCCCCCCAAACTAGAGGAGGAGAGGGGAGGGACTTGCTCAAGCGCCATCTGGGCTGCTGATTGACTTTTACGTATACCTATCATGTAAGTTTATCTCCTCTCATCCTCTAGCACTCTAATGGCTGCCATACACACCCCGACGGGTGCAGACAGACCAGCTCCGATATGCACCGGAATGCAAAAAAAACGCGCCCATTGTAATGGACATGAATGTTTTTAACATTGGACCTACAACAATGTAAGCTTTGTAGTGCGTTTTAGCATATGATTATTATTATTTACTTATATAGTGCCTTTCTACCGGTATTTACACGACGCAATGTATCACTCGCATTAAGTGTCCATCGAAATACAATAGAGATTATCTGGTGATGGGTACAACGTGGTCTAGTCTTAACTGCATCAAAATCCCTGCATTCGCTCTCCGCGGTTTGTCATTTCTGCGACGCAATGTGTCCTGTGATTTACACGTCCACTAAACATTTCTGGCGACGCATACCTTACCCCCCCCCCAAAAAAAACCGCTGGGTATTTTACGTGTCACTGCAAATCTCTATTGATTTGGCCATAGGTTTTATATGGCAACGTTATGGCCGTGTTACACTAAAGCTGGCCATACACCTTTAGATTTCTCTGTCAGATTTCCTTTAGATCTCCTTTTGTTTTACCAAAACCATGTAATATGAGGGACATTCTAAACCATCCCGTCTACCTGTGCGGCTGCCCTCATCACGATTGAATGGCCGCAGTTAAATGCGTTTTTTAACCACGGCCATTCACATCAATGGCCACGGACAGGGGCGAGCGACCACGGTGCCTGCAATAAAAAACGTGGTGAGTTTTTAGGTCGCGAGTTGCGCTGCGGACGCTCCCGATTACGACCCAGGGAAGAGCCCCATTTAACAACATGGCCACAAGAATTTGAATTGCGCCGCGGGCGGCCGCACATATGTGAGAATATAATGGGCGCGATTTTTCAGCCCTGATCGTGCCCATAGTAATGAATGGATGCGACTTTCGATCGCGTGTGGACACGATAAAAAATCACGCCCATTTATTCTCAATGGCTGTGATTTTTTTTTCCATAATGGTACCATTTAAAAAAATAATCACATGCACAAATCGCCTGGTCCATCCCGCCCGATCGCATCAGCAATCGTGCAATCGTCGCATGCGATTGTCACTTGCGATTAGAACCGTATCTGTCCCACGGCTGATTGCCTATGTGGGAACATAGCCTAAGGGTTCCTCTGTTGATGGAATGATGGTTCCATCAACAGAGGAACCCATGGTCAAGACCTTGCAAGCCACAGGCCTTCTACGAGCATGACCTATACCGATCCGATAGGCAGATGCCTAAGGCTATGTTCCCACATAGGCGATAAATCACCTCCCGATTTTAATCGTGTGCTTAATCGTGGGCGGGTGATTGTTCACGCGTTTAGGCGCAATTGACCAGGCGATCTTCACTCGCAATTTTTTTTTTGAATTGCCCCCATTATGAAAAACAAATCGTGTCCATTCATGTTTATGGCCGCAATCAGAAAAAAAATCGCGATCACGCCTATCAGTTGAGTGGGAATAACCCCAATTAACTGATGCACGTGATCAATGCCAATTTCCGCACGGGATTAAAATCGTGAGCGTGAGGCGATTTGTCACCTATGTGGGAACATAGCATAGGGCAGTGGTTTTCAACCTGTGGGTCGCCCCCTCTGGAGGATCCAATCGCGGCCTCACGTGATCACGCCCATCAGTTGAGTGGGGGAAAGCCCATTCAACTGATGGACGTGATAAATGACGATTTCCACACACGATTACAATCGTGAGCGCGAGGTGATTAATCGCCTATGTGGGAACATAGCCTAGAGCAGTGGTTTTCAACCTGTGGGTCGGGACCCTCTGGGTGGGGGGGGTCCAATCGTGGCCGTGCGCAATCACAACCATTAGTTGAGTGGGGACAAGCAAATTCAACTGAATGGACAGCATCAGTGCCCATTTCCGCAAGCGATAAAAATCACGAGTGCGAGGCGATTATGTGGGAACATAACCGAACACACCATATGTTTTTTATAATATTGCGATGTGATGGCCTACAATTAGATCTCTAGCGGGAAATAAAACCAGCCGCACGGTTGCGTTGTTGCTGGAGGATTTATGACGCCGGTGTGTGTGTCACATAGGCCCTAAATATCCAACCCCTCATGTTAGGGATCTGATCTAGGACCACCGAACGCTGACACATGACCGTTTAGACAGACCCTGCAAATAATGCATGTTGCTGCAGGAGAGTCCCGAATTCCATCACCCATTCCCCCCAGTGACAATCACCGGGCTCCCCAGTTCCATTGGGATAAGATTGATGGCTTTGCCAGCGCCCCCCCCCTTCTCTCATTGAGGACAATGAGACTGTGATTGCTGTGAATTAGACACATCTCACTGCTTCTCTCTGCAGCTATTCATGCTCCTGCCTATCTCTTGCTTGCCCTGGGAGTGACTACACTCTTGTCAACAGCGTGGTGGGGGTCTTGAATATTCATGAGCAGCTGAGGCAGGGCTGTGCCGCTGGATTGCTTCTCCAAGGCGAACACTGAGCCATCATCACCATTGTACGCCGTATCTGGTTTTCCCTTTTCCTTCTTTCTGTTGTTGCAGGGAATATAGGAGACGACGGCAGCAGAAAATACATGGACTAGGATGCTCGTCTAGCAGGAACGCCTATTGTCTACTGCAGGCTTTAGTCGGATGCGGAGAAGATTGTGACCGGATCTTTTCTATCTGCAGGTGACGTTCCATCATTGTGCTTCTTCTGGGGCTAAATTATCCTTTTTTTTATTTAATTTGGGGGGTCAACGGGTCATGTCTGTAGGTTGCACCTGCCTATCAGTATAGGTCATGCTCGTAGAAGGCCTGTGGCTTGCAAGGTTTTGACCATGGGTTCCTCTGTTGATGGAACCATCATATGTGGTTCTTGGATGCTAGTAGTGTCATCATACTGCAGTCTCTATAGTCTAGTGACCATCAAGGTAAGGCCATGCAGAAAAAATATTTGTATTGTGACCTGGATAGAACCATCATATGTGGTCCTTGAAGGCTAGTAGGGTCATCATACTTCAATCACTATAGTTTAGTGACCATCTTGGCAATGCCATGCAGAAAATTTTTTGTATTGTGATCCTCAACACTGTGACGTGGATGGAACCATCCTCTCTGGTCCTTGGATGGTAATAGGGTCATCAATCTGCATCTTTCTAGAGTTTGGTGACCATCTAGGTAAGGCCATGCAGAAAATGTGTTTGTATTGTGATCTTTGACACTGTGACATAATTGGAACCATCATATGTGGTCCTTGGATGGTAGTAGGACCATCAAGTTGCATTCCCTATAGTTTAGTGACCATCTAGGTAAAGCCATGCAGAAAAATTGTTTGTATTGTGATCCACTACACTGTGACCTGGATTGGCAATGCCAATGCAGAAAAATTGATTGTATTGTGGTCCTTACCACTGTGACCTGGATGAAACCATCACCTGTGGTCCTTGGATGCTAGTAGGGTCATCAATCTGCATTCCCTAGAGTTTAGTGACCATCTAGGTAAGGCCATGCAGAAAATGTGTTTGTATTGTGATCTTTAACACTGTGACATAATTGGAACCATCATATGTGGTCCTTGGATGGTAGTAGGACCATCAAGTTGCATTCCCTATAGTTTAGTGACCATCTAGGTAAAACCATGCAGAAAAATTGTTTGTGTTGTGATCTTCGACATGAATGGAACCATCATATGTGGTCTTTGGATGGTAGTAGGGACATCAAGTTGCTTTCCCTATAGTCTGGTGACCGTCTAGGTAGGACCATGCAGAAAAAAATTTGTATTGTGATCCACAACATGACGACTTGGATTGGCAATACCAATGCAGAATAATTGTTTGTATTGTGATCCTCAACACTGTGTCATGGATGGAACAATCATCTGTTGGTCCTTAGATGGTAGTAAAATCACCATACTGCAGTCTCTATAGTCTAGTGACCATCTAGTGTTTGATCCTAAACACTGTGACATGGATGGAACCATTATCTGTGGTGCTCGGATGGTAGTAAGGTCATCAAGGTGCAGTCCCTATAGTCTAGTGATCATAATGGCAATGCCAAGCAGAAAAAGTGTTTATATTGTGATCCACAACACTGTGACCTGGATGGAACGATCATCTGTGGTCCTTGGAGTCTAGTATGGTCAAGTTGCAGTCCCTTATGACCATCTAGGTACGGCAATGTTGACAAATTATTTGTATGTGGGATCCTCAGCACTGTGACATGGATGGAACCATCATCTGTGGTCCTTGGAAGGTAGTAAGGTCATCAAGATGCAGTCCCTATAGTTAAGTGACCGCCAATTAAATTTTTGCATTGTGATCCACAACACTGTGACCTAGATTGGCAATGCCAATGTGGAATAATTGTCTGTATGGTCCTCAACACTGTGACCTGGATGGAACCATCATCTGTGGTCCTTGGAGGCTAGTAGGGTCATCACACTGCAGTTCCTTTAGTCTAGTGACCAACTAGGTAAAACCATGCAGAAAAATTGTTTGTATTGTGATCCACAACACTATGACCTGGATGAAACCATTATCTGTGGTCCTCGGATGATAGTAGGGTCATCATACTGCAGTCTCTATAATCTAGTGACCGTCTTGGTAATGTCATGCAGAATAATTGTTTGTATCATGATCCACAACACTGCAACCTGGATTGGGAATGCCAATGCAGAATACTTGTTTGTATTGTGGTCCACAACATTGTGAGCTGGATGGAACCATCATCTGTGGTCCTTGAATGGTAGGAGGGTCATCACACTGCAGTTCCTATAGTCTAGTGACCCCCTTGGCAATGCCATGCATAACCATCGAACCATTGTTTATATTGTGATCCACAACACTATGACCTGCATAGAACCATCATATGTGGTCCTTGGAGGCTAATAGGGTCATCAAGTTGCAGTCCCTATAGTCTGGTGACCGTCTTGGCAATGCCATGCAGAACATTTGTTTGTATGTGTGGTCCTAAACACTGTGACATGGGTGGAACCATCATCTGTGGTCCTTGGATGGCAGTAGGGTCATCATACTGCAGTCCCTATAGTCCAGTGACCGTCTTGGTAATGCCATGCAGATAAGTTGTTTGTATTGTGATCCACAACACTGCGACCTGCGTGTTGTAACGCGATAGACGTGGGGTAGACGTGGAAGGCTGTCTGCAGCAGTGAATGGCCTCCAGGTTAGCTGTTTTGGGCAGGATCAGACAGGTACACAGGTAATCCGGCAGTACAATGAGCATGCTCTTCGCATCATTATCTGTGTTAATTCTGCTGATGGCCTTGGAGTTCCTCTTTGAAGAACCACCTTTGTGTGAGTGCTGGGGGGGGGGGGGTCATTAGGAATAACAATCGGAGGTACTTGTCATGTGTCATGCAGCAATATTTTCAGTGCGTTCATTGTGCCCGGGTCCAGGCCTGGGGAAAATGCTGCGCTCTCCTCGCTGGCTGAAGATCATCATTAGACTCAGGGCTCCTGCGATGGGGTCGCTGGGGTTGGTAGGGATGTCTTTGCCCCGGGGGGGGGGGGGGGGGGGGGGGGGGGGGGGGGGGGGGGGGGCCTACGCTGCACTGCTGCAATGTACAGAGTAATTACGGAAATGATTAGTTCTAGTGGAGTACTGTGAAGGACGTAGATGGAAGTGATTTTTTTAACCCTACGATGACCTTGCTGCCTTCTTGCTTGTTAGTGTAATTAGTTCATGGTAAAAGGATGATGAATTAGTGAACAAAGTTTATTGCTGTAAAGTCAGTGCTACTGGAGTCATTAACCGTGTGTATTTTAAAAATTTTGTTAAGCTAGTTATTTTTTCTTATCATTGTTTAATCCAGATACTTTCTGTATTTATTTTATATTATATTATATTATCACTGAACCTCTGTGTTTCTCTATGTCCCAGGTGCCCAACCTGCGGCCTGGGGGCCACATGCGGCCCTTTAGGTGTTCTTTGGCAGGCCCCCTCAGTCTTCCACGTGAGGCCCCCGAAACCTAACTATTAATGCATAGGGCATAGGAACTCACTTGTCTGCCAAATGAAAGGTTGTGCCCCATCGATATAATCAATGCCTTTAAAGCACATAACCTTTGATGATATATATGACATAATATGATATAAAATGTGCCTTACCATACTACAGTGTTCCCTAATACTTGAAGTATCATTTAAAACATATTTTGTTATTTAAAAAATTAAACATAATGATTTTAGCTCTGCCTGTTGTAATTTTTTTCATTAAAAATGCTTCTACGAGTCAGTATAGATTAAAAATGTTATGAGAAGGCCGCACTTGTGGCCCTCCATATCAACTCAGTTGCCCACCACTGGTCTATGTTGTGCATCAGTGTTATCTGTTTTTTATTAAAGCTTTATCGTCAATGTTAAATAGTTTGACTCTGGTAGTTTCAGTTTTGTTCAGTGTTTTAAAGTAAGCTAAAAAGACTGAGACGAGCAGACTTTGCCATGTAATAATTTTTTTTAAATATTGCTTTAAGTTGCCGTATTCTTTTTTTGTGTTTTGCCAACGCCAGTTCATTCAGAAGATGTTCAGTAGGGTTAAGTTGGGAAGGTGCTAGACCCATATTACTCTGGCCTAAGGGCTTTCCCAAATTTTTGCCGGAAAGTTGGAAGCACACAATGGCATAACCGCCCTTTGGTTGTAACCTTATCACTGTAGTCATTGATTTGGAGGAGCGTCCATAAAAATTTACCTTGTAGATAAGCACAGGGATGTGAACTTTAGAAACTTCAGAGGAAGAAGGCCAGAGGGTCATTTTTCCGGAAACTTGCTTTGGGTGGACAATGAGAAAAGTTGTTTCCACTCCACTTAGACATTCCATATCGATATTCCAATGGTAAAATTAGGGATCCCATACACCTTCAGATTTCTCTGTCAGATTTCCTTTAGATCTCCTTTTGTTTTACCAAAACCATGTAATATGAGGGACTTTCTAAACCATCAAGTCTACCTGTGTTTAATCGCAGAGGACCCGGCACTACAGTTGTTGTTAGATCTAAAGGCCCCCATACACGTGTCGGATTCGCACCGGATTCCGGCACGATCGATTCCGGGCGCGTGCACGCGAAACGATCGTGCCGGAATTGCATGCAGCCCACCTGGTCCGATCGTTCGCGTCCGATTGATCAGGGGCTCAGAATCGGATCCGACAGAGAACCAACATGTTGGTCTTTCTCATGCGATTTGCCATTTGTGAGGTGGACAATCGGACACGGACCCGTCCCGAAATCCGCTCGGACAAGGTGGTATGCTGCGATGGATACTCTTAATTGGCCGATTGATCACACCTGCGATTCCCGGCAGAATCGCCGGAATCGATCGGATGATGAATCGTTTGGACATGGAATCCGACACGTGTATGGCTAGCTTAAAGGATATCTGACAGAGAGATCTAAAGGTGTATGGCCAGCTTTAGCATATCATAGCCTGAAGCCACCAATCAGATCAACCAATAGACCACTTTGATTATTGTCTGATCTTATACTGGATGGGAGAAAGCTGCTGCACTCCCTCACTCTCTTTTGACTTTTGAGGCCAGAGACAAAGTAATGCCTGGGATACACATGCCGTTAAGCGGCCGATTTCTAACCTGACCGACGGGCGTGCGCGCTCGCGCCGTTGGTCAGGTTAAAAATCGGCCGCTTAACGGCATGTGCCCACATGGAGTGACAGATCCCTGTCGCCCCACAGCTTGGCCGGCCAGAGAACGGACATGTCCGATATTCTCTGGCCGGCGCAAGCCGATGCCATAAGCTTCAATGAAGACCGGCGTCTTCATTAAGGCTTATGGCCGGCACACAAAGGGTGCCGGCCGACTGAAGGGGCCCCATAATGCACCAGGGTGCAAACGTGATGACGTCATCGATTCCCGACTGAAAGTTCGTGAATGCGCACGGGGATCAATCGTTTGGGAATCAAGCACTAAATTGACGCGTGTATGGCAAGCGTCAAACTGCCTTCTCAAGGAGCCTCCTCTGCTGCTCTGAGCAGCACTCTAAAGCACAGTTTGATATTAGAATAATTGATCTTCGATTTGATTTTAGATCTTGATATTTTCATCGGACACCGATCGTAAGCGAATCCAAAGTAGATCCACATGGAAGGTTCGATCGGAATACGACTAAAAGCGCAGATTTTTTCTACAGAAATTCTCCAACATGTCCGATCACTTTAGGATCAATGTTTCGGTATCAAAATTTTTTGCCGATCAAACCATTAACCATGTGCGCAGCATACGATTTAAGTTTGATCGATGTAAACTATGATCGGTCAATGGAATTTTAAAATTGGACCTTCAGGCCAGGGGCATAGCTAGAAATGACTGGGCCCCATAGCAATTTTTTTTTATGGGCCCCCCCAGGCGCAGCACACATAGTGTGAAAGGCCCGTAAAAAGTAAAGCACAGCTAGTGTGAAAGAGCGCTAAAGAAGTCAATCAGTTTCATTAAAAGAGTAGTACTTACACCTCTGTCAGCAATCCACATGTGTAGTGAGGCAGGAAGTAATGTGGATGGGGATGTTTCCCATCCACTCACACAAGGCAAAAAAAAACGCCCTAAATCAGCACAGCACGTTTTCTGTGCGTTTTTCGGTGCGTTTTTTTCGGGTTTTGGCGCGTTTTTGGAGCGGTGCATCAGAACGCCTGGCTTGGCGGTTTCAAAAACGCACCGCGCCCAAAACGCTCCTAAACGCATGCAGATACATGGGATGCGTTTTTGCCAGCATTTTTGGAGCGTTTTCGGCTACGGCTGAGTCTACACTACGTTTTTTGGAGCGTTTTCAGTGCGGAAAACGCGCCCAAAAATGCTGCCAAGAACGCATCCCATGCATTTGCATTGGACTGTCTACATTTGCTTGTTTAGGCACCAAAAATGCGCCAAAACACGCTTAAAACGCACTGGAAAACGCACTGTGCTGATTTAGGGCGTTTTTGTTTTTTTTGCCTTGTGTGAGTGGATGGGAAACATCCCCATCCACTCCTTACACATGTGGATTAATAACAGAGTGTGTAAGTACTACTCTTTTAATGAAACTGATTGACTTCTTTAGCGCTTTTTCACACTAGCTGTGCTGTAGCTGTGGTACAGTACCACAACACAACGCAAATGGCGTAAATGCAGTGTACATTTCAGGGCTCTTTCACACTAGCTTAGCTGTAGCTGTGGTACAGAACCACAATGCAGCATGGATAGTGTTCATGCAGTGTACATGTCAGGACTCTTTCACACTAGCCATGCTTTACCTTTTCTGGCCCTTTCACACTATGTGCACTGCACCTGGGGTTGCACTTCATGCCGATAATGGACGTGGTAGCGGAACAAACGGTCCGTAACCTGTATGTTACCGGGGGGGGAAAAACCACTTTGCATGCGCTCCACTTGTGTCCCCTAATGTGCTAGACTGCAGAAATGATGCCGCAAGGTGTTTTGGTAACTCGCCATTGCAGGTCCCAGAATGCCGCGGCAGAAGTTGTTTTTTGTACCCTTACCGCGCGCTGTGTTGCGGTACTAGTATTATAACCGCAGCAGCGGGCTTCTAACTGTAACGTGCCTCTACCCTAGTCGACTAAGCGTTGGCTTTTTGCCCTGCCGCATGCGTTTTGCAGGCAATCCAGCGCAAGCAGACTCCATGTGCAGACAAAAAGAGAGGCAATGAAACACTATTGGAATGCATGAAAAACACACCTAAAACAACTGCATTGAAACCACCTAAAACGCACCCTAAGTGACATTAAAAACGCACCAAAACGCTCTCAAAACGCACCTATGCGTTTTTGTGCGACCCCATGTAGACTATGCGCCACCCAAGTTTGAATTTTGTTGTACCAGCAGGGGAAGAAAAGGTGTTCTGTGCCATCATAAAGAAGAATAAAAATCAAAATGTATTTTCTGATCTTCATCTGTGACCTAGGAAGTGGTGATTCAGGTCCATCAGGGTTTACAAAAACAAATTCTACTACTTGTGTAAAACATAAACAACATAATGGTATATAAATCACGGAGATAACAGTGAGGGGTATGTGGATTTCCCCAAGTCATTGAAAAGCTCAACTCAGGACATGAAATTCAAACTGCCAAAGATTGAGTGTAATACTTGTCCAATGGATGGTTGACTATTCCCTGCTCATTTCGTATTATTTCACTTCGACGATTGGATGAAGATGAAATTAGGATTTGCATCTCTCTATTTAACTCACTGCAGACTGTCACAGAAGTGGGCTTCCGCTCTTACATCGTCTTGTAAACTCAAAAAAAATCCCCCACATACACATGACATGGACATATACACACCTGTCTGCATATACAATCTGTGAGAACTGCTACCACCGCATCAAAAAATCGGTACTTACAATCCTTCACTTCCGCATTCCCTTAAGGCAACCATCATACGTACCTAAAGGCGGCCTGAATCTCTTCTGTCTGCCCACATTCTGTTGGACCTTAAGAAAGGTCCCCTACCCCTGCAAGACATATTTACCCTCCCAAATGTTTGGTATGGAGGACATTTCTGGTCCTTCCCGAGCTCTAGTGCTGGGCAGTTTTTGCAATAGGAGACAGGATTGAAGCTGAAGGAGGACACTGTAGGAGACAGGAGAGATTGAACCTGAATGTGGTGAAAGGGGGGTTCAGTGTGCAGGTTGATATGGGGGTGCCATGGATTTGGGGGGCACACAGGTAGGCTGAGGATGAGGTTAAGGTTGAGGTTATAAAATATGCTAATAACACATCCTCTGCTAGCCATCCAGCAATGTCATCCTCTACAGTGCACTTCCCCACAAAATCCCGTCACATATGACCACTTCCATGTCGGGAGTTCTCATTCATCCAGATCATGGTATATGGATGATGAGACAGACATGAATGGGGGTTACCTGGGTGTAATCATAAAATATCTATTTCGTCCTCTGCTGCCAGTCCCAGCATGTCTCCTCTGACACTTCAAACCCACAATCACCCCTACAGAGTACACTCATCCATGTCTGGGAAGTTCTATCATGCAGATTCATGGTAATATGGGAGGATTAGACAGCATGAAACTGGGTTACTGGGTGTATATAAGAGCATATCTTATTACCTCCTCTGCTGGCCAGTCCCCCACCCTCAGCAATGTCTCCATCTATACTCCTCCACAATCACCTCACAGATGACACTTTCATGTCTGGGAAGGTTCTCATTCATTCAGATCATGAATGCAACTCCGAGACAGAGAAGGGAAGGGGGGATTTTCTGCTGACAGAGAGCACACAGCACAGTGAATCGCTGTGATAGTGATGTCACAGAGAAGAGGCAGAGCAGAGGATTATGGGGCTCCACACACAGCTGATGTTTTCCAGGCAGCCCTTTCAGCTATGACAAGCGACCGCAACGTGGTAGGTCCGCTTTAAGATGACGTCCTCTCCCCCTCTGCAGTTGGTTAGTGAGAGGAGAGGGGGTTGTGCCACCAGCCAGCCGGGACTAAAATTATTGTCGGAACAAGCATGGGGAAGAAAAGTAGTCCCTTCTCACATGCTTGTCTCCGACTTCAGGAGGGGGCAGCGCCGCAGGGGGGGGGGGGGGGGTTGGAGCAGAAGAGCAGAAGACATGAGAGAGCAGAATAAAGGAAAAAAAATTAAAAAGCAGCCGAGATCGGGCCCCCTAGTGGCTGCAGGCCCCATAGCATTGCTATGGTTGCAGCCCTGGTTCCTACGCCAGTGCTTCAGGCTTTTTTTTGTTCACAATTCAATGACTGTGGGAGTGTGTACTCGTCCATTCCTTTAGCTTTACCCTTAAATAATTAACACTAAGAAAAAATGACACGAGACAAAATCTTCAAGAAAAATGTTGGATATTATATTAAATAATTTGGCCACAGCATAAATAACAATATAACAAAAAACCTTTGTCCCTGACAGTGCCCCCAAATGAACCCAACAACAATTGAAACCATACCCACCTGTACCAGCCACCAGCCTCCCCTTCACCAGCACAGTGGGTACACTGTAGCACGTTGCCTCCTCCTACCACCTTTACCGACTCCACCTTGGGTCATTGACCCTCACGAGAGCGCAACGTTACTTTAAAAGTGACTGCCCCCTTTCACCAGCACGTCCCCCAATTTACATAAACATGAAAAACATTAAAACATCCTAGGCACTGCCAGGGACCCGCCCCACACCGTGACAAGAAAACCAAGACACGCAAAAAACACAACAACAAAGTACCCCGAAAAAAAAATAATAATACAGGGAGGGAGGGTGGGGATGTCTGATGTCACTTCCGGTCCGTTCCTTATACTCCGCTGGGCTCCACCTTCTTCTTCGCATCACCTTTCGCCCAGTGCCTGGCTGCGGGTGTGTGAAAGTCTATGATACTGCATTGTAGAGACAGGGGAGCAATCACGGACCAGATTGCAGGAAGAGGAGGCAGCACCAGGAGCACAGGTTTAGGTAAGTACAAGATCTTTTGCTCACCCCCCAAACATATACTGATAACTTTTTCAGTATAGGAACCCCACTGGACGGCTTCATAATTGTTACCCCAGTTTTATCACATATACCAGATTAAATATGCCAATTAAATATATAATATTATATGGAAACAGCTTAAGTTATCAGTGGATTTAGTTTTTCAGATATTTTAATACTTTGTTTCCTTTTCCAGTTGAGTGTAATTTGCATTTAATTATCGTTCTGATGTGTTTCTACATCCAGTGTTAATCTCTCCCTCTCGGTGCCTGGTCGTGATATGAAATCCCCCTAACATCTAAAAAGTAAGAATTAAGAAGAGAATGATGTCTCGCCCCCCCATAGTGAGATTTCTATAGAAGTCATGTAAGGTGAGGAGACGATTAGCGAGCAGAGCAGGAAAGGCTCAGATCTGGTAGTGAGAACTCTACTTGGTGCGGTAATTGTCTGATGATGGGCGGGCGGGGGGGGGGGATTAATAAACCTCTTTAGAAAATGATTTCTTTCAGTGAATAAACCCAACAATTAGCCCCTGTAATATCTAATACATGTTTTCTCCTTGCTACGTGCCAAATGCCAGGGTATAGGGCAGTGATGGCGAACCATTTAAACCCTGAACCCTTTCATTTATCTCAAAGTGCCGACTTGGCAATTTGCACACACACAGAAATCCTTGGAGTTATAACTCGGGGTTCAGTTGTCGTACATAGGGAATCAGTGCAGTTACAAGCTTCCTGTAAATCCTAGGCTGCTGATGGACTACAGATCCCAGCATGCATATAGTCTTCTGTTAATGTCCCATTTGCAATTGCATAGGGCAGTGGTGCCCAACTGAGTTGATATGGAGGGCCACAAGTGCAGCCCTCAGCACCACTAA
>CM070038.1:100308419-100319045 GCA_036250615.1 Ptychadena robeensis
GTATTCCAGGGGGGAGCAGGCCCATATTCTTAACCTGTGTTTGAATAGGAAGGGAGGGTATGATAGGGAAGTTTAGGAACCACTGCATTATAGAAATACAATGCAGGTTAGTATAAATATATTTACTAGCCATGGTTATAAGGACACGCGTCCTCTGCTACAACCAAAGTGCATTGTACCCAGTAATTGTGTAACTTCCACATATGGAGGATCTGTTTCTTCTCTTGTCGGGCTCTGCCGAGTGTTTATCTGAAAAGATCTATTAATGATGAAGATGTCTCTGCGATGACGTCACTATATTGCCTCTAGGGCAAGGCAGGCGCGTCCACCATGAACTGACAAGTGTCTTTCATTCCCAGGGTCTGGGACGCGCTCACGGATAACTACATCCCACTCAACGGTGACAAATGGAGAGAACACAACGAGGAGCTACTGAACGGGAACTTGTCTGACACCGAGGTATTTCCGCTCGCTGTATATACAATTCTAAAGAACAATACATGTGACTTTGCTAAATATGCGAAATATGCAAAAATAAATGTGTAATGTGAAGCTAACATTGAAGGGTGTGGTAATTGTATATGACCATAGAGTAGGTAAGAGGAGAACAACTGGAGGCACCACCACTTTATAGAAAGGACAGCTTACCTATTGTATATACTCGAGTATAAGCCAAAATTATTAGCACCCAAAATGAAAATATGAAATTCAGCTTATACTCGAGTCAAGAGGGAGTTAATTGCACAGCCGATGAACATGATATCATCATAATTGCATCAGATTACTAAAGGGTTGGAAGAACATTTGAAAAAAATAATGCTTTCGCACAATTACCATAGATTAAGTTCAAAGTTGAGTCTACGTGTTTTTAATCACTTCGCCAGCCACCATTTCGAACCATGCCATGGGGCCGCCGGCTGCCGCCTCCATTCATTTATGTAGCCCCATCATCACTTTGGCGGCCGCTGGCGACAGCAGCCAATTGCGTCCATAGACATGAAGGGATGCGGTAAAAAATTGCGTGTGGACGAGACTTTTGACCGCGTCCATTCATTCTCTATGGACATAATCTGGGGGCGGCTCCATAGAAAGTATAGTAAAAAAAATACCTGCCCGCCACCGTGACTGCAGCCCACGGCCACTGCTGGACCGCGCCACCCCACGTCAAGCCACGCTATTGGGGGCAGGCACTAATGCTTGTCTCGATGCGTTTCGTGATAATTACTCGCTTCTTCAGGAGAAATAAGCAGAATAAGGTTGATGCTGTTTCACCGCGCTATGGTCAAATCTCGGGCCATCCAGGTTGGTGCCCGCCTTAAGGGGAACGGGGAGCACACCCAGAGGGTCAATATCTTGCATGGTCATGTAAGGTATCAAACCAGTCCATTAGAGTATAAATGAGTGTAGGTACGCCAGTCTAGTCCATATAGTTAGTCTAAAGCCCCCCATACACCTTAAGATCGATCCATACAAGAAATGCCCACATCGTACGATCGACGATATTTGTTCGATGAAGGCAGAAAAATTTATCGAATTTTGATCGGACATGTTGGAAAATCATCGTCGATTGTGCCAAAATCGTTTTATAATCGTCGATGTTTGTGGTATTTTTCCTGGATCGATTAGATTCGATATAATAACATAGACCACTTCAATCTGAACTTCAATCGTTTCCAGACCAAAATCCACGATTTTAGTAATATTTTGGAATCGAAATCTAACCACAATCGCAAACTCAATGTTTAGTGATTGGAAGGATTAGAAAGGTCCTCATATTACATGGTACAGGTTTTGGTAGAACAAGATTGTACAGAAATTGTATGGAAAGATTGTAAGGTGTATGGGGGCCTTAAATCCACAGATTACTCCTGAAGTTAGGTAAAGTGTATGGGCATAGTCCTATGCATCAATTTAAAGTAAGCCTGATAAGTAGCATGGCCAACTGGGAGGATGGTGAAGACCTCTGAATTCATTTGCTACAACATATTTAGATAGAGCCACTTTATTTCATGTATAGAGGACATCCAGCATCATATTACCCGACCCTCCCCAGGCTGCCTGTCCCTGCATTACCCCTTTCATCCATTGGCTTTCACTGTATGGAGGCTCAGCATCATGCCACCTAGGTGAAGACCCCTACTCCAACCAGCCATGATTTTCCTGTGTTTCCCTTTGTATAGAGACCCAGTGATCATGCGACTGGGTTCAAAGTAATGTATCATAAATACGGGAACATTTGGCTTGAAAATCAATTATCTTTTTGATAAAGGGAACAAAGGAACCAGAGAAGGCTTACTAACTTTTTGGGTGTATGAAGATTTGAAGCCACATGTATCTCTTATAACTGCGCCATAAAGGTTTGACTATACCTGCTACCCAACCACAGCATCCTGCTTGGCATAGTTTCCCTGTCTTGGGTATATGCCATTGCAAGATGCCTCGTCTGCACTAACAAGAGTACAAA
Organism: Ptychadena robeensis; assembly: GCA_036250615.1. Taxonomy (NCBI): domain Eukaryota; kingdom Metazoa; phylum Chordata; class Amphibia; order Anura; family Ptychadenidae; genus Ptychadena; species Ptychadena robeensis. Next base: position 100,310,884 of record CM070038.1, read on the forward strand.
GCCAATAGCTAGTCATGATGGCTCAGCATCTGTAATCGCTTCCAGTGTATTATTGGCAAGACTTGTTCCTTCACTTGCAGAATGATTTCTTGGACTGGATAAGAGATTTTGTGTATTGAAACCAGGGTCATATCTTCTGCTATGCGGACTATGCATAGGGCCCCAAGACCCCCATAGGGTCCCAGTGCCCCTGCGGGCATAGTGGGAGAAAAGCCACAACAACTTGGATAGATGATAGATGAACCCCCGCTCAACAACTCGGCCAGCAACTCAGCATTAAAGGGGGCCCGTGCAATAACTTTGCATAGGGCCCCCTTCATACTAGAAACGGACCTGATTAACACCCTGCAGGTAAACTCTGTTTTTATTGAGACAAAACTAAAAATCCTTTTTAGGCTTAATGTACATATTAAGGAGATTTTGTTGAACGTTCAATGATTTTTCAACTGTCCTAATTGTAGAGAGAAAGACTTAGGAACTGTACTGTATCAACCATTGACAATACCATGTTTCCCCGAAAATAAGAAAGTGTCTTATATAAATTTTTGCTCCCAAAGATGCCCTACATCTTATTTTCGGGGAAGAAGAATACGGCGCTAGGGTATCAGGGTGGGGGGGGTCACTTAAAATGGCACAGGGGGGTCAGAGGGGGAATCAAAATGGCACAGGAGACTCAGAGGAGGAATTACCATTTTAGTAACCCCTTCTGATCCTCCTGTGTCATTGTGATTGCCCCCTCTGATCCCCCCTGTCCAGAGTTACAGTACCGTATCTTCAGGGGGTCCTAATTTTCAGGGGGATGCCTTATATTTCAGCGTGAGGCAACTTAGGGTGACTTATTTTTGTATGATGACTAATTTTTGGGGTTAGATACAGGCACTGGAAGGGTCTATACCGGCAGTCATGGTGGAACCAGAGCAGGAGCGGGTAGTGCCACCCCACTGGAATGTTGGCACAATGCCTCAGGGGTGGCAAGTGGCAGTAGCTGGGTCTTTGTCGGGTGCTGCACACTATCTGGCTCATTGGCTGTCCGCACCGCGGTATAAACAGTTGAGGGTCCTAGGACTGGATGCCTTGCTACTCCTGTCTCATAAGACCGGTCCGCTCTGAGTTGGCCCCCAGTGGGAGGGGGCTGGTTTATATACTCACTGCCAAATGATGCATTATATTGTAGAATCTAAAAGGGGACAGTGCCTACTTCTTCCCGAGTGATCGGCTGCGCATTACACCACAGAACCAATTCCTAAATGTACTATGTACAATGTACTAATAGAAAAGAACTTTGTCCAGGACACCACTGTGGACACATCATTGCTATCCTAGGAGTGAATGCTTACTCTAGTCACCCTAAGGGGGGGCCTGTGAATTCTGGTTCTGTATGTAAAATAAGATCTCCTGGTGCATTCTGGGCACAGGAATGAGTTGAAAAGATTTGAATTGTGTTGGCAGCCATTCCCCTTGTGTTTGTCTCCTTCCTCCAATCTCAGAAACTTGTGCTTTGAGAATAAATTGCTTTGCTAGAAATGGATCTTTGAAATCAAATCCCCATAGTATATCTCAACCCAAAACGTCAGAATATCTTATAAACATTTCCTTCCAACGTCACGAATATGATAATACATCAAGGAGCTCGGAGATTGATTTAACCCGTTGTTTTGTCATTATGGGAGCTGAGATCATGAGATCAGGGGTGCACATATCTTTGTTAGTGAGCTCCTCAGATGAGTACCAGGAGATGGTGTGTGGTACTCACCCCATATGTATGTGGCCTTCCTCACTGTCTCCCTCACTGTCCTCTGCGTCAGCCTCCTGCATGGTAGATTCTGCTGAAGACGGACCTCTCTGTTCCAGATTGATCCTCCGATAAGCGGTCTCCATACACAGGTCACCAGCTGGCTTTGGGTCACATGTAACTCTCACAGTACAACACATATGAACCCCCCAGATCTCATACCTCAGTAGCACAATCCTGACATTTTCTGGCTTACTAACTAACCCCTGAGACTACCTGCAGTCCAAATGCCATCCTTTCATAGTCCCATTCCAGCTGTCACACAGTGCTTTTCTCTTGTCAGATTTTACCCTTGCAAATGCCTACTCTGACTTTCAACCGCCAGATCTCCAACACCCTTAGAAGTCCAATATTTTTTTTTTATTATTATTTATTTACATTCCCAGTGTCACCCCCCTAACTGCAACCTTTCATAAGCATTCATGTTTCCCTGCGGTTATCCAAGTGACATAAATTGTATATATGTAACATTTAGCTGCGGCCGCCCAGACACGGAGCGCCTCCAAGTTGTTAGTACACATATGAGCTGTGTAACAATAATGCAGGAACGCAGAGCTAGTTATGTGCACCCCTGTACATGCGAACGCAATGTGTGTTGTCACGGTGACTTCTAGTGGAGGAATGTGAAAAAGCAGCTGCAGTGTAATCACCACATGAGACAACACTCATGGAAGTAATCATTGCGAAAATCGTCACTTGTACATGTGAATAGTGCGAACACAATGCATGGTACTTTCTCCAGAATCTTGAATATTCGAGATTACAAAGAACTCTCAAAGTGCAGACTCAAATATTTGCGCTCAACACTAGTTAGGTTGTTGACTTAAGTGAGTCACAAGGGCAGCGTGACCTGTCTTTGGTTATCAAGCCAACGCCAAATCCTTATGTAACACACCCAACTATTAGGCAGTCATTGCTGTCTGATTAGGGGGGGCGTATGTCCCAACTACCAGAGCGGTGGTCTGTGAGTCATCTGATGTTCCATAAATACAGTGGAAAATAGGTTGGCAACGGTCTCAGCAAATGTTTTGGGCTCCCCTAGGGCTGGCCATACACCTTTAGATCTCTCTGTCAGATATCCTTTAGATCTACCAACAACTATGTAGTGCCGGGTCCTCTGCGATTGAACACAGGTAGACTTCATGGTTTAGAAAGCTCCTCATATTTCATGGTTTTTGGTAAAACAAAAGGCGATCTAAAGGAAAGCTGACAGAGAAATTTAAAGGTGTATGGGGACCCTAGGGTTGTTCTAGAGCAGTGTTTTTCAACCACTGTTCCTGGGATGTTGCCTGGTGTGCCGTGGGTTTTTGACCCCACCCTCGGCCCTCCTATCTAGCTGCCTCTTATAGTATAAGCCTTATATACTATAAGAGGCAGCTAGATAGGAGGGCTAAGCAACCGCATCCTCACAGAGCCGGTCCGTGTATAACACGTAACGGCTGTATAAGTCTTATACTAAAAGACTTATACAGCCGATCCGTGTTATACACGGACCAGCTCTGTGAGGATGCAGTTGCTTAGCAACACGCGTCCCCACAGACCAGGGGCGGTGTTTTTGCTCTGCTGGTACGCATCTGCGTTCCAGCGGGGCACCTGCTGATGACGTACTTCCGGCGGGGACCTTTGCCCAAAAAAGGTTGAAAAACACTTTTCTAGAGGGTCACCTACTACGCTCTATGAGAGTGGCATCGTGGATATTTCTCAATGCCTACAGATGGAAAAAGCTTGAGGAGCACAGAGAGGACCTCCCTACTCTCCAATGACTTATGGAGGAAACATCCAGCAGCATCTCTATAACTTCATAAGAAAACATTCATTAGCTTAGGTGCATCGGCAATCATTTTTGCATTATGTAGATGATGTTCATTGCCGTCTCTCCCTGGATTGCTGTCTCAGACACACTCAAAGTTCTAGAGGGAATTCTTCAAATGGGATGTAATGAGCAGAGTTTCTGCCGTAAGAGCCGGATATTTCTTCCACGCTGACCTTGCAAAAGCGAACCTTTTACTGGAAGAGAAGATGCTGAATCAAAAGATCATTAAAACCTGATAATGGTGGAGAAGACTTTACATTCAATCTTCAAGAATCACATACTTATGGCCATTCCACAGATCCAAAGATAACCCTGACTTCCATAGAAGAACCAACCTCGGGTTCTCCATCAAATATACAATCCTCAGAAGATGTTGTTAATCATTAGCACGGTATGGTAGGTAGTTTATGATTCTGTTGGAATGAAGGTTACGTTGATGGTCGCTGAGTTATGAGCCGTATAAGTCAGCAATGTAGCTTATACCGTATTTTCGGGACTATAAGACGCACTTTTTTACCATTAACCTCCCTAGAGTTTTAGATGAACCCAGTTCGTCCTTTGTATGGTTCGTCCCAAACGGTAGAGGAGCAGGGATCGGGAGAATCTGATATACCCCCGGAAAGGTGCGGCATTGTACCGCGAGGGCAGAACGCAAGGGAGGTTGAAATTACTGGGAAAATTTGTGTTATAGTCCGAATATGTAACAAAAACCTTTTTTATCCCCAACCATCCCAGGAGGCTGTATTTTGTTTCATTCCCTCCAGCCAAGACAAAAAAACACTGCTAAGAAGAGCGCTTATCTGCATTATCACTAGCAGTGCCCTTTCTCTGAACACACTGACCAACTTATGGAAAGACACATTTTACTATTAGATAGCATAAGTTGTGTATTTAAATTCTGCATTGCAATAAATAAATTTGATGCCAGATTGTAAAATGTGTCTCTCTACAAGTTGATCAGTGTGTTCACAGAATAGTTACTGCTAGTGTAACATGGCAAGGTTTTAGCCCTGACATTCTGCTGGAACTAAGACCTCCCTCTTGGCACTGGGCCTTTGGCTCAAAGAATATAGAGTGAATACTGCATGGACCAGTCCTGCATACTTTGCTGGAACATGCTGTATATTGACTGATATCACTTGATATCTGAATGCGTGTTATGGCCCGGTGCGTCCTTTAGTGCATGGCTTGCCCCACACTATGCTCCTTGAGAATGGTATAGTGCTGAGTATCTAATCATCTGCTAGTTCCAGCATCTCATATCTCTGCATCCCCGGGAGCTATGTGGGTAGAGATTAATGCCTGCGTTTTTTAGGTGTTTTAGGGCCTGAGCAAAGCCACATAGTATGTGACTGTCCTCTGCCCCTGCTGTGTGTGTGTGTATATATATATATACATGGCCACATTTATGTGTGGTTACCAGGGGAGGTCCTAGGCAGATTGGTGCCCTGAACGAGCACCCACCCCTTCTGGCACCACCCCCCCCGGATGAGGACCTTCTGCCAAAGTGCTCTCCCAGGGGTAGGGGGGTTGCTGGCGAGTCCCAGACTTATGGACTCTGAATCACCAGCACTCCTCCAGAGATGATCTTTTCTCTCTGCGGCCACCAGCTTGATGTAAGTAAGCATGCATACAGGGGGGGGGGGGGGGGGGGGGGGGGGACATCAGGGCATCAGAAAAAATTTGATGCCCAGAAGCCACCCCCCACAGCATGATGTCACCCTGGGAAGCCATATAGCCCCTATGTATCGCTGCCACTGGGGGTGACACCAGACCTAGTGACCCCTCTGTACTGGGGCACAGTCATGCTGGGAAATGGGCCATTCCTGACCAGACACTTTCCACAAAATTGAAAGTGTAGAACTCTAAATTTTGTTTTTATTTAAAGCTTTCAAATTGGATGCAAACTCTTAAAAACATGAACATATAAACATAGGGACAGCGACCCCTACAAATAAAAAATACTTACCTTTCCTGGCTGCTCCTACATGCGCTGCCTGGAGTGTTCGGTCCTGCAAGTAGCAAGATGGAGAAGTGAGAGTCTTCCAGTCTCACTCCTTCCACCAATCCAGATGGAAATCTGGTGACGCTCTGCCTCTCCCCGCATCACCTGATTCAGATGAGGTTGGCTGTGGGCGCATGGGAACATGGGAAGGTCACAAGTGATGTCCCATGTCCCCTTGCACACGCTGCAGCGGTACTTCACTGCAATGCATTTGGTGGTAGGTCCACTTTAAGATATCCCTTAAATTTGACAGGTGGCATCCTACAATATCACGTTCTACCCATTGCTGAACAAATGCTTGTGAATGCAGACTGCATGGCTAGCGCTTGATTCCATACAGTGACACTGGGTCTGAACCAAAACCCCGAATTCAATGTTCAGGAGGCGTGACTACATAGTGATCGCCTTTGGTTTGTAGAGACATCTTGTTTTTCTCTCAATGACGGTTCAGAGTGCAGACAATAGACTCCGTTGTGCTGAGCATTGTTATGCCATGAACATTTGGAGCCTCTGAATAAAACCGTTCCGTCATCTCGTTCCAGTTCCATGAGAAGGAGGAGGAAGAGCTGAATGAAAAGAGTGAAAATGATTCCGGGATTAACGAGGAGCCTTTGATAACGGCAGACCAGGTAACCGCCTGACGCGTCCGTCGTTTAATCAAATCTAACGCACCAGGCTGATCCCCCCGAGACGGAGATAACATAGATTATTATATCCAGCAACTCAGCAGCTATGCTAGGCATACACGGCTCGATGTTTTAATAGATACATAATCGCGCCACTCGATTGTGCTTGAATCTAAAAAAAATTGATCCCGCTCGAAGAAAGCTCGGTTGAACAGGGAAGCAACATGTTGGTAAACCCTGTTACTTTGAATGGAAACTGAGGGTCCCCATTCAAAGGATTGGGGAGACATCGATGACGCATACAGTGCTGTGCCTCGAGCTTGAGCGCAGAACAATGGTGTCATCATGCTGCGCTCGACGGCTCTACTGTCGAACGGGAATCGACCTGTGTATGCCCAGCATTACATTATCGCTTTTGTATTCAAGGACCATAAATATTTGGACAAAGAATATGTTCTTCTTATTTCGGTTCTATACATTCTGTACCTTATTGAAACAATAAGAAATAGAAATTGAACTAACTCCTTTATTTTAACATGATCACTTCATTTCAGAGGCTGAAAAGTAATTGGACAATTGTTTGTCCAAATTTATGACCTGACTCAGTGGTTCCCAAACTTACCCCCCTTTCCTATTTAGGAACATTTTGGAGCCCCCCCTCCCTATTGAAACACAGGTTAAGAATGAAGGCCAGCGCCCCCCCTGGACTACCTTCGCGCCTCCCAGTTTGGGGACCACTGACCTAACTGTATTTGTAGTCTTGTGGGAGTGCAATGTATTGCGCTACTCACACGACTAGGTTCTTGAGATGGATGCCCTCTGCTCTTTCACCAGGCTCAGCTCACACCCCAATAAAGTGATGGTCCACGCAAGCTGGTAGGGGGCTATTTACAGTTTATTTGAGGAGTATTTGAAGGGGGCAGGGATGGGGTTCAATCTTGGAAAGTAACCATTTCAAGCATTGCTGCCAAGCTGCTGGAACTTGTAGACAGGGTGCTGTAGATTTTCTCCAAGATGCAGTACTGAAGGCTATGGTCATTAAGGAAGCCAATTCAGAAAAAGCTCAGAATGGTCTAAGGAACTTCTATTTGTTGCCTTAGACAGGGGCCGGTTTAAGGCCTGTAACTGGGCAGATCAGAACAGTTACATTTTAGAGGGAAAGCAGAGAGCGGGAAAAGCTATTAACTCTGCCCATGACTGATGGTTCCAGCAACAGGTGCAACCCTTAAGGGGACACACACCAACTTAAGAAAGCTCTATACAGTAATATATTACAGTACATCATATACAATTTAGTGGCCCTTTCTCAGGTCACTTCATACTTATAATGGAGAGTTTGAGGTAAGTTTGGGTATTACATGGTACATGGTTTGCCATATGTCATTGGTCATATGAAGGCTTGAAAAAAAGTTTAAATCTGACAACTTTGACAGTTATCAGAAGTATCCCTAGAATGTAATTATTTTGGGAATGGCGGGTTTCGTTCCATGTCACCATTGCAAGCTGTCCAGCAATATTGGTAGTTCAATTATTTTCAGATTTAAAATGGTTCTTGTGATTGTTGACGTGTATTGATCTAACAATTTTTTTTAGTTAAGAGAAAATAAAATGTTTTCTTTAGGTTAGCTGGAGTTTAGATTTATATGGAGGTCATGTGTGTGAAGTCTATCTAAATCTATTAATATATTATTATAATCTTTTATTTAAATAGCGCCAACATATTACGCAGCGCTGTACAATACATTAGAGTGGAGATACAACACAATATAATACACACAGGTCCAGGTTATGACACAGGAGGAGTGGAGGACACGGCCCGGACGGGCTTACAATTTTATATAGGTATAAGTGATATGACTGTGGTGTTCCTCTGAGGAACATATAGTGATATGACTATGGTGGGGACATTAGATTGTCAGCTCCTCT
>CM070038.1:100319145-100334113 GCA_036250615.1 Ptychadena robeensis
CATATAGTGATGTGACTGTGGTGGGGACATTAGATTGTCAGCTCCTCTGAGGAACATATATTGATGTGACTATGGTGGGGACATTAGATTGTCAGCTCCTCGGAGGGCCAGTTAGTGATATGACAATAGTGGGTGCATTAGATTGTCAGCTCCTTTAAGGGACATCTAGTGACATATTATTACAGTATGAACATTAGATTGTCAGCTCTTTTGAGGGAGAGTTAGAGAGAGTCAGTGATACAATTATGGTGGGATCATTAGATTGTCAGCTCCTCTGAGGACAGTTAGGTCCCCATCCATGTCCTGACTAGCACTCGACAGATGACCTGATGGGCGCCCACCGATTAGATGGGAATCAAGACGCACCACATTAGACCAATTCACGGTCAATCCTTTAGATGGTGACCATCCAAAGGAATGACTTTCGAGCAGGATTTACGGACATGTCTGTTACCTGCTTGACAGACCCATCTTGGTTATATGTCGCCACTATTGCTGGTTAAAAAAAAAAAGACTAAAAGAGAAAACCACCGAGCAGTCTGATACCTTGAAGGACAATAGGAAGTCCTGTCACCGCCAGTCTTTGTTCCTCTGCTATTGCTCAGCGCTGGAACATGTTTGATAAATGAAGTAGAACGATGAATAGACACAGATTGTTGATTGTCCTCATTGTGGGGCTTTGTGGAGAACATTTGCCTTCCTTCTAGCCTTTGTGATTAGACTGAGTTGTGCTGCAACCACGGGCGGCCATTTACTGATTACACTGGTGTTGATGTGTCACCTGTGTATCTGTGCTCTGAGGATCACAGGGGATCTACGTTGTGCGATTTTTCCTATATTTTATGTTAGAGTTTTTCTCATTCAGGATCAGTGAATTCTAAGCAATGGCTGAATACATACATTTCCCACCCTGACCCCCAAAGCCTCAGCTTCTCATGTGGCCATCACCTAGGGTGGTCTGCATGCACACTCCAACACTTTTAGACTGACACCCACCCATCAAGCTGGTATGATATTTGCATAGCTCTTTCTAAGAGCCAACTCATTACTTGTTGAGAGAGATGGGGCGCATTGCACACCCCCATGTAATCCCTATTTGGTGAAATAGCCAGAGGGACGCCTAATGTTGCGTCTTCCTTGCAGCGCAACATCTCAAGCCTCCAGGTGCTGAAAACGCAGCGTTTGCTGATGCCAGCATGGATGCTTCCTTTAGCCCCCCATACATGTTTAGATTTTTACCAAATATTTTCGGCCGGGCACCCTTTGTGTGCTGGCACTTAAGTAATTAAATTGACCGACCGCCATAAGTGAAAGCTACATGTGTAGGGGGGGGGGGGACTTTAGTGATAGCCTGTATGGGGGGCTTTAATGATAGTTTCAAGGAGTTGTACACCCATGGCCCCTCACATCAGCCATAATTAGTGAGGGGAAGCACAGACAATATACATTTTTTCGAAAAATATTGCACATTTTTTGCCTAATATTTGGCATCTCCGGTCATTGTTACCTTCATTTTGCTTATCATTACTTGTACGTGCGCATATTGAAAATGCAATGCACGTTCCGGATACTGATGTTAAAAATCTCGAATTTTCCAGATTACGAAGATATAGCACTATATTCGAGATCTTCGCAAATTCTTGAAGTGCGGACATTGACAAACAGAATATTCGGTATCAACACTAGCCAAAATTTTTTTGCACTGTAAAAAAAAGCACAAAGAAGGACCCAATGACTACGCCACTTGGTCAAAATGTTATGTACTAATAACATTTGTAATATATTGGTTGAAAATGTAGAATGTGCATCAAAAGGCGCAGAGAGGACACTTCCAATTCTAATGAATGGGACAGTGACCACTCTGTGCTATTTAAAGCAGCACGCCCTGGTTTGAAGCTGCCGATTGCTACATGTCCATTGAAGGTCTTTGCTAGAGATGGTCGAATTTTTTTTCAAAAATTCGACCATTTCGCCGGTTTCGACTTAATTGCAAAGCCCCTGAGCATGGTATCATCACCAAACTTGCTGGAGATATAGAGAAGGGTTGGGGGTATACTACAAAAAAGAAAGCATGTCTCTAACACAAATAGTTTTTTCACAAATTAAGTTCAAAGTCAAGTAAAAAATTCGAAAATCGGAATTTCGACTTTAACTTTGAACTTAATTTATGCAAAAACTACATGTGCTAGAGCAAAACTTATTTTTTTCAAATGTTCCTCCAACTCTTCTCTACATTTCCAGCAAGTTTGGTGATGATTCCATTTTCAGGGGCTTTGCAATAAGCTCACAAAGTTTGCAAGTCGAAAAATTCGACCATCTCTAGTCTTTGCTCTGCTAGATCAATAAGGTGCGCCCCCACTGGCACATCGGCCAGTGCAGGGAGACACCATTGGACACATGGCCTTTCTCTCCCCAAGCTACACTTGGGGGTTGCTTACCTGTCTCAGGCGAGCCCACAATGCCCCCCTCTCCTTACAGGTTCTACTTCCTCCACATCAGCAATGACCCCAAGTAGGTGGTGTCAGTATAATAATATTGAATAATTATTTATTTATGTGTGTATGTAGCTGATGTAGTGCTTCTGCGCTGCGTCGCCGTACAGGGCTGAATGTGCCTCTGAACGATGGTGTGTGTTTTTTACTTTGTGTATAAATAAAGTATATTTTCAATAATAAAAAAAAAATGACCCCAAGTAGGTGGTGCGGTGCCATTGACTTGGCTTGTAAGTACTGGCATAGGCACCCTGGGTCCTCACATCCCTGGCATGAAGGGGTTGGGAGAGCAGACGGGGAATCCAAAGAGATTAGCCTTTTTTCCCTTTCATCTTTTAAGGTAAACAGTCAAAACACCCAGAGGGTTAAATATCCTCTTTAGGCCATGTGTCCACTGCTGATTCCATGGCGCCACATTTGCCAGTGGATTCACCACGGACCGAACAGCCCAAACAGCATTGGGGCGCTCTTTTTCCCGCGTCTTAGAGATACGTCCATTGATTGTCAATGGAGGTGTCTCCGGCAACACTGCCAGGTGCTGCAAAGGAAGACGTGGCATTCTGAAGCTTCAAATCAGCACTGTGGGTGCCCCATTCAAAAAGTGCAAAGTGGCCACTGAAGTGTCCTCTCTGCGTCTTTTTCCCCGCTGTGGGGGACCCCTTCTCCTCTATAACAACATCCTTGTCTGTACTGTACCTCCATCCTTATAAATGTCTGAGGGTCTGCAGGCCGAAACCCTCCATTGTTTATGATTCATGAGGAGATTCATGTATGATTCATGTATTATTGTGATAGAGCATCCGGCCTTTGATGAGGTTTCCCAGGACACCCCTCAGCATCCTCTTCTTCCTTATCACCGCTGTGAAGCCATCGGCTGTCAGTAATGCTGCAGGTCTTATAGTAACGGGCCAATGCTCCAGCGCTAATAAAGACATACTACATTCAAGGCCGCCTGCCCGGTCAGGTGACTAAGTGCGTCAATGCATCTCAGTGTGCGCCATTCTCGGGCTGATTGTTGCTATGGAAACCCATCCGTCAGAGTCTCAAGACATCACATTGAGGCCTGTGGTTACCCGCCAGCCTCCAGCTTGATATTTGTTTTTGTCTCACGCTGACAGCGCAGTAGGTTTAATCCTCAACCAATCTGTCAGATCTCTGCGTCTGCTGTAGAGTTGGGATCAGTGGACTCCATTATGGCTCTCCATGTAAATCCAGAAATAAAACACCACTATGTGTTACAGTCTCTTCTACATGGAATAATAAGATGAGGCCGACAGAGGAATCTGCAAACAATTTGTTCCTCAACAGCTCATATAATTTTCTAGGCACCAGGTGACGCTACCCTATTGACGCAACTGTTGAAATGGATTCCAAAAACGTTCTTTATCTGATTTGTGATGCCATACTTTCCTTAGATCAGTGGATCCCAAACTTTCCATGCAGGGCCCCCCTTTTCTATTTAGCAACATTATGGAACCCACCTCCCCATTCAAATACAGTTTTAGAATGAGGGTCAGCACCCCGCTGGAATACCTTGCCCCCCCCCCTACTTTGGGAACCACAGATACTTTAAGAATGGTAGAATACAAAGTGTTTTAGATACATTGACTGGGGTTGGTAACTTTGGGAGGGGGGGGGGGGGATGATATATATGCAATTAATGTAGCAAAGTGTTATTGGTGTTCTAAGTAATCAGATTAACCTCCCTAGCATTATGGGCATTTTGGGCAATTTTTTGGCACGAAAAGCCATTTCCCCGGGTAATTGTGGCGATTGCTCCCCAGCCCTCTACACACTGTGTGGGGATAAAAGAGATGCCTCTCCATTGACATGGTGGTCTATGGCCCCTTCTGCGTCACTGAAGACACGGGGCCGGAAAGGCTCTGTAGAAATGCTGCAGGCACGCGTAGAGCTGGCGGTTGCGCCCAATCCCGGCACAGGCGCAGTTTGAACGTGAATGGCTGGCTTCGGGCATAATGCCCAGGAGGTTCATTTTAGTTGAGGGGATAGGAGAAATATTCTTCTAAATACACATGATACAACAGGATCTATGTAATTTATACAGTATCTTACAAAAGTAAGTACGCCCCTGACATTGTGGTAAATAGATTATACTACCTTTTCATTATTATTATGTTGTATTTACCATATTTTTCAGACCATAAGACACACCCAGTTTTTAGAGCAGGAAACCCAGAAAAAAATATTTAATATATCAGTGTTCAAATCAATTGGGTTAATGCAATGGATTAAATTAATGCAATATCAAATTCAGCCAGTAGATGTCACTAGCAGCAGTACTACCGTGTTTCCCCAAAAATAAGTGGGGATTACAAATTTAGTAACCACTTCTGATCACTCCTGTGTCACTAGGAAACAGGGTATCACAACACATCATGTCATCCTCCTCACTGATCTTTATCACTGATTGGTAGGAGGGGGGAATAGCAGCTCTTCCTCTCTGTCTATGCCTGTGTCCGTAAAAGCTACAGAGTGATTTCAGCTTCCACAGACAAGGAGAGAGGGATAGATGGCATTTGATCTATATCTCTCTTTATTGTGTACAATAAAGGGCTCTGCTGGCATAAGCAATAATACAGTTCAGATGGGCGATCCGGCCGTGGTCGCATCTCTCATCTGGCAGCCCCCCTGGTAATCTCCTTCCTGGGAAAGCGGAAGCCAAGGCGCGAGCACCCACAGCCAAGTAGATTCGGACCATAAGACGCAGGCACAATTTCCCCCCGATTTTGGGGATTAAAAAGTGCGTCTCATAGTCCAAAAATAGTAATTTTAGTTCAGGATATAGGATAAATGTTCTTCTAAATACACATCATATAACAGGATCTATGTAATATATACAGTATCTTACAACACTAAGTATGCCCCTGACATTGTGGTAAATAGTTTATTCTATCTTTTCATTATTATTATCTTGTATTTATATTTCACGACACATTACGCAGCGCTTTATAGAGCATATATAGTCAAATCGCTCACTGTCTCTCAGAGGAGCTGAAAATCTAATGTCCCTTCTGTAGTCATGTATATGTAACTAACACAGTCATGTGTAACTAACATAGAATCTTTTTTGGGGGAAGCCAATTAACCTACTGCATGTCTTTGGAATGTGGGAGGAAACTGGAGTACCCAGAGGAAACCCACGCAGACGCAGGCAGAACATGAAAACTCCTTGCAGACAGTGCCCAGGCCGAGATTGGAACCTAGGGCAAACTCTAGGGCAGGGGTGGGCAAACTTTTTGACTTGTGGGCCACAATGGGTTTTGAAATGTGACATAGGGGCCAGACCACGAGCCTGCAAGAGCGGCCCAGCATAGGGGCCCTAAGCCCTCGTAGCTAGGACAGGATATTTAAAAAAAGAACATGTGTTAAAAAAGTAGAAGCTTTTTATAGCGATGATTAAACGTTCTATTGCAGCAAACTATGGCCTCTAGGAAACAATCCAAACAATTATCCTCTAGGTGTTATCCTCACTTATTGCAGGGAAAGAGGGGAGCCAGAGCGTCTTGACACCAAAGTGACAAAGGGCCAAATTATAAGACTATAGGGCCGGGTTTGGCCCCCGGGCCTTAGTTTGCCCACGTCTGCTCTAGGGGATGTGAAATAGAATTATGTATGCAAATGAATGGAACAAAGTGTTATTGTTTTTATAAGTAAACAGGTACATGTTAGTTTCAGTCAATTTATTGTTTATTTCCTTTCACCAAAACCATCTGTGCTTTGTTTTCTGTGATTTGAAGGTGATAGAAGAGATAGAGGAGATGATGCAAAACTCCCCGGATCCAGAGGAAGAGCTAGAAGAGGAGGACAATGACCTGGAAGAAATCTCCACCCACTCTGACTCTGTCCTCCTACAGGAGATGGAGGCCTTGAGCAAGACCTTCAACAATAACTGGACCGCGGAGGGTAAGGCTGATCTTCCAACCGCTTCCGTCACAGTAATGGCGGCTCATATTGCATATAATACAGAAAAAAGGGACATAATCTTTAATGTTCTATTAATTACCGTGTATACTCATAAATATTCTAGGAATTGGCACGTAGCTATGCCCTTATGATTAGTGTTGCTTTTGATTATTTGAATGGCAAAAATTTTTTGCAAATATCGTCAATTCGAGAATATCGCACCTTATGTCCGAATGCGCGACCTCAGCGTCCACTTGGCTGCGGGTGGTTGCGTCTTGGCTTCCTGCCAGCTCTCCCGGCAAGGAGATTAGCCACGGAGCTGTCAGATGAGAGATGAGATGCGGCCATGGACGGATCTCCCATCTGAACTGTATTATTGCTTAAGCCAGCAGAGCCCAGAGCCCTGCTGACATACACAATGAAGAGAGAGATGGATGAACTACCATCCATCTCTCTCTTCTTGTCTGTAGAAGCTGCAATCACTCTACACAGCCAGAGAAGGAGAGGAGATCTGCAGACGTTCCCCTCCCCTGGCCCCACATCCTCCCAGTGAGGAGGATCCTCATCAGTGAGGATAACCACAATGCGATTATTGTTATCATAATGTATGGCCTTACGTGCAAATTTTGGATTTACTAATATCGAATTAAATATTGTTGAATTATTCACAAAATATCCCAACTTTGAATATTGCCTATGCCGCTCATCACTACTTATGACCTAGTGTTATCCTCCTGGCCTTCAACTTCACCTGGTGGCCTTCTACGTCTAACCTTCCCTCCTCTTTTTTTCTTGGGTCAGCAATGCTGTTTAAATATCCTCAACTCACCCAGCTATTACACAGCTATTAACATATGGGAGTCACATTATATATTCTCAGAACAGACTGAGCTCACAACAGTAATAGCTGAGTGAGTCGATGTTATTTTGATAGCATGAATTGTGCATTTACATTCTGCATAGATGTAAAATCAATATGCAGACTCATCTCTACTTCCATATGTAAATTAATAGTAAGTTGTTAGTGACAGATTGTAAAATGTGTCTCTCCGTAAGTTGGTGAGTGTGTTCATGGAATGGCTACTGCTGATACAGCTAAGATCTCCCTCCTGGTAGTGGCCATTTGGCTTGGCTGGAGGGAATAGAATAAATTTTAGCCTCCTGGGATGTTTGGAACAGAAAAAACTTTGCATTCCATATTCGGACCATAGAATGTACAGATATTTCCCATTGAAAAAGTGTGTTGTAGACCGAAGATGCGGGATATTTGTACTGTAAATAATGTTTTAAGGAATCTATTTTTACAAATAATGAATAATTTGATTTTAAATACTGTATTTTTTAGACTATGAGACCCTGCCATGAACCAGTGGGTGTGGACCCACTGTGCCACAAGTGCTAACTCCTCTAAGGACGTTGTCTAAGTGAACGCACTCATTCTTCACAATATCTCTGATGGTGGGGATAGGCTTTCCCGAGGGGAACATCAGGTCGCTACCTCTGGAGGGAGGGTAGGCACACGAGGCAGCTGGTCCAGGGGGCACCACGGAGAGGTGCCAGGGACACTGGTGTTATCAGCAGGCCAGGTCGTAACCAGGGGCAATAGTGCGGGACCAAGGGATGAGGCAATAGAGTCATCAGGCAGGCAAAGGATCAGGGCTGGCAGCAGAGGTTCAGGTCAGGCAGTTCGGGTTGGCAACTGAAGAGTTAATCCAGGCAGACAAGGGTAAAGGCCCCCATACACGGGTCGGATTCCATGGCCAATTGATCACTCACCCGATCGATTCCAGCGATCTCAGCGGGAATCGGAGCTCCGATCAATCAGCCAATTAAGAGTATCCGATCGCTGCATACCACCTTGTCCCACGGATTCCTGGACGATTCCGTGTCCGATCGCTAACTTCCCAAATGGCAACTCCCCCTGATGTGTGCAGAATCGGATCAGAAAGACCAACATGTTGGTTCTCTGTCGGATCCGATTCTGAGCCCCCGATCAATCGGACGCGAACGATCGGACAAGGTGGGCCGCCCGGAATCCTGTGGGAATCCGACCCGTGTATGGGGGCCTTTAAACGTATCAATGTCTCAGAGCTCAGGCAGGAATCAGCAACACAGGCACACAGATAGCAAGCACACTCTAGGCAGAGACATTCAACACTGAGGCATAGTAGAAAGGGACTGGATCCCTTATATACATGCAGGAGGACCGCAATTGGCCAGCCAGGACACATGACCAGTTCTTTAAATCCCAGGAAGTGACACACGCTGATTCCCTGTAAAACCGCATGTAGACCACGACCCAGAATTTGATCCCCCCCCCCCCCCCCCCCCCCCCCCCCCCCCCCCCCCCCCCCCGCAATACTGCATGGACAATCCCTACCTATTCAGTTGGAGAATTTTCTAACTTTTTGACAATCTTTTCTAACTTTGTTTTTCAGTGATTTCCTTCAAAACTATGGCATGCGTCTTATAGTCCGAAAAATACAGTATATTTGATGCATCAAACGTCCCTTCATTCTTTGCCTTTTTTAGTTCAGGGGACTTTCTGTTGCGCTATTTGTTATTGTTGAGCAGAAGTCACATTCACAAAGAAGTCCTAAAACGGAGCATCTATAAGCGTAAAGGTGGTTTTCACGTGCAGATTTTTTCGTTCGATCAACAAAGAACGAATGATTTTTTGGTTGATTGAACAAAAATCTAGAATGGCCAATTTGTTCGATGGATACATTTTATTCGATCTTGAAAAAAAAAATCGCTGGAAAGGTCATGGAACATGTTGGTAAATTATCTGTCATTGTAATAACGACATCAACATTTTTTTCAGTTGATTGAAGAAAAAATCTACACGTGTAATCTTCCCACCTTTAGATGCTTATATTCGTATGGTATGTAGAAAATGAAACACTAATATCTCCTCGTAGATTGTTGATTTAGGCAGCAGATACTACTGACTCAGCTGCTTTGAATATCAAATACAGGCCGGATTACAGTACAAAGATGAATGTGAGATGAACATCGCTGCATCATCATGTAGGAAGCTCTGTAGACCGTCCTATGAATCACATCTTCATATGATATGAATGGCGGCGGCCATTGCCCATTGTCACCTATTTGGCAGAGCGAGCCCTGAGCGCCACCTGGTGGCCATGAGATGTAAGCGATAGATGCAGGTGGACAAAAGAACAATAACCTCTGATACAGGAGCATCTTCACCACAAAATCTGAATTATATTTACATCTTTATGGTATTTTAATAGACCAGGCCAAAAATATCTTTACTATTCCTTGTTCTAGAAGCAATAGAGTTTAGGCCTTACTTCACAGAGGAAAATGTAATTCAGTATATATGTTTTAAAGTTATAATGAATAGTAACAGAAAATAAAATAGCGGCATGTGTGGTTACCGTATATACTCGAGTATAAGCCGACCCGAATATAAGCCGAGGTACTCAATTTTAGAAAACAAAATCTGGAAAAACTGAATGACTCGAGTATAAGCCTAGGGAGGGAAGCAGCAGCTAAGGCACAGAAACACACAGCAAATGTACGCTTGTTTGAGGTGTAATTATTTAATTCAGCAGATTTGTAAGTAAATTACAAAGCCCCTGAATATGATATCATCACTAGACTTGCTGGAGATGTAGAGAAGGGGTGGGGGGACATTGTAAAGAAAAAAAGTATTGTTCTAGCATATCAAGTTTTTGCACAAAATAAGTTCAAATTTGACTTGACTTTGAACCTAATTTATGCAAAAAGTACATATGCTAGAGCAATATTTTTTTTTCAAATGTTCCCACAACCCTTCTTTACATCTCCAGCAAATTTGGTTTAAATTTTTGAACTGAATATAAGCAGAATTTCATTTTTTGAGCACATTTCAGGCGTTGAAAAATTTGGCTTATATTCGAGTATATACGGTAATAATTCAATAACATTAACTGACTCGTTGTTTTGTCAATTGACGTAACACTGGTGACAGAAATTCAGGGCGACCTTCCCAGGTCAGGCGTATAAAGCATGACTATAGGCAGTAAAGTTTTCCTTGGGGTAGTTGGTAATATTGGGCACATGAGCAGGTGACGGTTATAGTAAAGGTGAAGATACTAGGAACCCTACCTAAAAGGAGTCACCCCTCTATGTTTGTGCTGGTTGGTGCACAAAGAGAGAGAGAGAGAATCATGGGGTGTGGGGAAAACTTTGGCAGGCCTAGTATGAGGAGGATAGCATGGCTATTACCATAAGCCCAGTGCATACCTGTCAGGTATCCCAATTGGCCCAAATTTCAATTTCAATAAATCAATTCATTTTCCTGTGATTATGAAATCAGGTTAATTTAGGAGAGAGGGGCGTTGCAATGGCCCATTTTTGGCTGATAAGATAGTGCTGCCTTGGTCTGGCAAGGGCTCTTGCAGGGCCCTTGTCATGCCCCCTAGTGTGGCAGACTTGGGGGTGCCATTTAAGTATTGCACCGTGTTTAAAGAACACCTCCCACTTAATATTGCACTTAAAGTTGCTTTTCTGGGCACCTGCCTCCAGGGGGCGGCCTATTGGCCACGCCCAGAAGAATATTTATAATTGTCCGGAAGGCCTGCCCAGTGATTTGTTATTGAGCACTTTATTTATAACTTTTTCAGTGTAGCGTTTGTCTACCCCCCCCTGCCCCTATTTATTTGTGTCTTTGTTCACTAGTACGGGTGTTGTGCATTTACTTACTTAACTTCGGAAAGTGGTGGGGAGGATCCACTACCGTGGAACCACCAACTAGGGATCCATTCTTCCCTAGTACTTGGGAGACTGGTCACCTTTGGAATTCAGGTCAGCTGAATTTCGCTCCCTGGACCAGGTTTGGAACCCCTTTCCGGGGAACGAGCCTTTAGGCAAGGCAAACAAAGACACCTGTGTTTTTTGTGACGCTTGGATTAAATATCCTGCTGGTAAATAGTACCCAACAATCAGTGGTGTTCTCCAGAAACTGACGGAATGTGCAGGTTTAGTAGAGGTAAAGATGCTACCGGACACAAAATAGAAACCCCACCTGAAGGGGGCCAGTAAACTATTACTTGGGGTTATAGACTTGCTACATCCATATTTCTTGTTTTCTGCCACTACTAAGGCTATATCCAGGGGTGCACATAAGTGGTACTCTGGTACTCATAAGGGGCCAAAACCTAGCTCTGCGTACCTGCATTATTGTTACACAGCTCATATGTGTGCTAACAACTTGGAGGCGCTCCGTGTCTGGGCGGCCGCAGCTAAATGTTACATGTATACAATTTATGTCACTTGGATAACCGCAGGGAAACATGAATAACTATGAAAGGTTGCAGTTAGGGGGGTGACATTGGGAATGTAAATTATTAATCCCAAAAAAAGGTTGGACTAAAGGTAGCCATACACAGGACGATTTCCCACTTGATTCCTGGCCGATCAATCACCGGGCGCATGCACGCCGATCGATCAACGAGGAATCGAGTGCAGCCCACCTTGACCGATCGACCCCGCCCGATTGACTTGGCCGCCAAATCGGATCGGCCAGAGAACACATCAAGGTGCGTTGACATTTGTGAATCGATCGATCGGGAACAGAATCGTCCAGGAATCGGTGGCCTAAGGTGGTAGGCACAGACTTGATTGGGCGATCGATCGACGCCTGTGGCTTCACCAAAATCGATCGGATGGTCGATCGATCGCTCACGAGTCGACACATGTATGGCTAGCTTTAGGGTGTTGGCGATCTGGGGGATGAAAGTCAGAGTAGGTCTATGTAATGGTAAAATCTGACAAGAGAAAAGCACTGTGTGACAGCTGGAATATGACTATGAAAGGATGGCATTTGGACTGCCGGTAGTCTCAGGGGTTAGTTACTAAGCCAGAAAATGTCAGGGATGTATTACTGAGATATGAGATGTGGGGGTTCAAATGGTGTTGTACTGTGAGAGTTACATATGACCCAAAGCCAGCTGGTGACCTGTGGATGGAGACAGCTAATCGGAGGATCAATCAGGAACAGGGAGGTCCATCTGCAGCAGAACCTACCATACAGGAGGCTGACGCAGAGGACAGTGAGGGAGACAGTGAGGAAGACCACCCTACATATGGGGTGAGCACCAAACACCATCTCCTGGTACTCATCGGAGGAGCTCACTATAAATGTTTTGTGCACCCCTGGGTATAGTACAAATGATGATATTGCATCATCACCCATAAACCTTGGTGTTCTACAACTACAAACTCAATTATTGATGTGAAGTTTATGTGACTTCCTCGGCCTCTTTAACAGCGCTTGGGCAGCAGCCGTATGGAAGTCTTTCTTATTGATTTCTAATCAGATGGTTTTGTCCTCCATGGTGATGCGGTTTGTATTAGAGCCACGGAGATGGAAAAGTAAAAGGCAATGCGACTCTTACTGGAATATATTGCTCCTAGAGGGGTACTAGGCCGCACCCTTGAGTTCTGATTCAGGAGAAATCCTCGCTTACAGCTTCTTTTGGATTGGAACCATTTGATTTCTGGTTGGAAGCTAAAATGTGGGATGTTCTCCTCACTCTCATTCATGAAGTTGGTTATTGGAAGTTGGTCTTGGTAAGAAAGCTACCTTAGGGCGTGTTTCCACTTAAGCAATCATAAGCGCCCATGTGTTTGATGGGTATAAACCCCAGATCTATGAGCGAATGCTGCACAACCCGAGATCTAAAATGCGGCCTACCTCATTTTGAAACGCAGATGGTCGCGGACGATCACTCCTGTTCACGCCCATAGACATGAATGGGCAAGTTTTAAAATCGCGATATGGTAATTCTCTATGGGAGTGATCCGGGGCGATTGGACACGGCCCAGTCTGCCCCAACTGTGTCCATAAAAACGCTTCCAAAAATGGCCGAATCGCGCCTAATCGCTAGCTAGAAAAATAACTAGTGATCACCGCGCCGCAATTAGAATCTCAGTGGTCCACCTAAAGCTAGCCATACACGTGTAGGATTCCATGGCCAATTGATCACTCACCCAATTGATTCCGGCGATCTCAGCGGGAATGGGAGCTGCGATCAATCTGCCAATTAAGAGTATCCGATCGCTGCACACCACCTTGTCCGAGTGATCACGTCCAATTGATCTGGGGCTCAGAATTGGATCAGAATTGGATCCGACAGAGAACCAACATGTTGATGGGATGTCCCCACTTTTGCGTTCTGCCGCAATTCCAATCACAGCAGGGAGACTGCGGGAGCTCACTAGCACCCAGCAATCTCCCACTGGGTGCAAGCTATCTCCTGCGGTGTCCCCTGCCGGACCTGCAGACATGAAGTAGGGTGGTAGGACAGGACATCTTGCCTCACTCAGCCTGATCGCTACTATTGAGAATGAATGAGCGCAATTCAAAATGAATGGATCGAGATGTGATATTTTCCCATGTCCATTCATCTCTATGGTCGCGGTCAGGGGGCGATTGACTGCCACCAAAAACGCGGTGACCGATCGTGGCCGCCCGCAGATGTGGGGATGTCCTCATTCAAATCCATGGCCGTGATCTCCGCGCCACAATTATAATCGCGGGTAGATCGTCAAAGTGGGCACAAGCCCTAAGTGGAAACATGCCCAAAGATATGACCATGACATAGGTTGTTTGTAGTACTGGTTGGGCGCTAGAGTTAGTGATGAGCAGCAGAGGCAATATTCAAATTCGCAACATTTCTAGAATTATTTTCCAAATTTTAAAGTAAATTCACAAGTTCGAGATCTCCTGTCCATTATACCGCCATTTGTAATGTGATTTATTGCAAAAGCAATGTGTGCTGTCACGGCGACATCTAGTGGCAGAATATGATATTGCAGCTGCAGTGTTATTTTATGAAATGCAATTGATTGAACGCTCAATCTATCCCTAATTAATCTCTATTATGTCCAATGTTTGTTCTCCATCTTCTGACAACCAGCAGGACTGCAACACATGAGCAGCGAGGAGCTGAGCCAGCTTCTGGAACGCGTGGAGCGCGCCATCTGTGACTACTCCGAGGAGCTGGTGCAGCAGCTGGCGAGGAGAGACGAGCTGGAGTTCGAGAAGGAGGTGAAGAATTCCTTCATCACGGCCCTGCTGGAGGTCCAGAACCGGCAGAAGGAGCACAGAGAGCTGGTGAAGAAGAGGAGAAAAGAGAAAGGCCTGAGCCTGCAGAGCAACCGCACCGAGAGACACGGCCAGATGCCTATGAAGGTGACTCATAGACCTACGTCAGAAAAAGTTAGTGCACCCCACCTATCTGTGCCTAGCCTGACCTCTCCTTTGCTTCTCCACAGCGATTCAGCATGGAGGGAATCTCCAACATCCTGCAGACGGGGATCAGACAGACGTTTGGGAATTCTGGGAATGATAAGCAGGTGAGCCTGAGATGTCCAATGTCCTGTCTGTTCTTATGTAGTAATTATAATTCATCTTAAAAAAAATGGAGGAGCACCAAACCTAAAATATAGGACAGTCTGCGCAAATCTCCCACTGGGCTTTACTGGGAAATCATTACTTGTATCCAGGGGTTCTCACCGTTTTCCCAGTCCCCCCCCCC
>CM070038.1:100376427-100386566 GCA_036250615.1 Ptychadena robeensis
ATCGGATGATGAATCGATTGGACATGGAATCCGACACGTGTATGGCTAGCTTAAGGGAAACACGGTAGTGACATATGAGAGGAGATATAAGGCTGTGTCACAAAATGTATTTATTGCAATGCAGAATGTAAATACACAACTCATGCCATCTAATGGTAAAATGTGTCTCTCCATAAGTTGGTCAGTGTGATCAGAGAATGGGTACTGCCAGTTCTAATGCAGATAAGATCTCTTCTTGGCAGTGGCTTTTGGGCTTGGCTGGATGGAATGGAAACATTTCTACCTCCTGGGATGCAGAGATATTGCTCCTAGGATGGTTGGGACAAATTTTTTTTACATATTTGGACACAGGGACACTTTCCATTGATTTTAATGGTAAAAAAGTGTGTCCTATAGGTAAATCATTCAGACCTGTAAACACAATGCTAGAAATGGTCAGATTAGGCCTAAATTGTGGTAATGAAATTCTTCAGAGTCGTTAAAAGGACACTGATGGTTTGCGCATCTGCATGCCATTCATCCATCAAAATAAAAAAAGTTAAAAGCTTAGATTATCTGGAGGTTCTGCCTACATTATATGGACAAAAATTAGGACATTCCTACCGATTAACGCTTTCAGATGGCAAAATGAGCTCTGAGTTTGGTGAGAAGGAACTTTGCTTTACAGATTCTTGACCACAACCCTACACAAGATATTTGGCATGAATGAAACATTAATAGTAAGCCTGGTCTACCAACCTCTTCTATTCGGGAACATTATGCCGACCCCCCTCCCCATTCAAACGCAGGTTAAGAATGAGGGCCAGCGCCCCCCTGGAATACCTTCATGCCCCCCCAGTTTGGAAACCACTGCTCTAGACCAACTGCACCAAATCCAAATTACTGTCCATGATTTGGGAATGGGATCTTCAACATTCTCATATAGTTGTGATATACCTCATGGGCCTTATAACTGGCTACAAAGGAAGGGTAGAGCCATCATACCAGCATACAGGGTCGGCGCCAGAGCATCAGCTGCTGACCCGGCAGGCAATCGGGTCGGGGGGCACTACTAGGTCCCACCCTTAATCAAGTGTAGGTGGGGGGAACTAATCAAGTGGGGAAGGTTTTCGTGATTAGGTGGGCCTGGTTCCCCATGTCCCGCCTATAGAGCATATATCTTCAGTAGTAAATCAAAGCAATTGTCCTTGTTGACCATTTACTAGTCACCTGACTGGCTTTTTAAATTGAATTCTGAACTCAGAACGCCGGTTGGATGACAAGTGAAAAGTTTTCAAGAAAACTTCAGTAATTCCAGTAACGTTGGTTGAAGGGCCACCGTCAGAAATCCCTGGGGGCCCCAGACTCTGAATTTTTTCAGGCCCCCCACCCCCTGAAAAAAAGTTGTTAAGCAGGGGGTGTGCTAGCAAAAAAAAACAATCCTCTCCTTGCGCTCCTAAGTTGTGGAGGGGGGGCGGGGGCTTGTGATCGAATGCGGCCACCAGGGCCCCGAAATAATGCCCACCGGGCCCGGGACAAGAGTACCTCTCATCCCCCACTGACGGTGGCTCTGTTGGTTGACTTACAAATGTAGATATACTAAGCCTAGAGTAGGCAGGTTCTCCTGCAAGGGAACGCATTGGATCAGTTTGATCATCTGATTCCTCAATACTTCTCCGATTGGCTGATCCCATAAAACACGATCAACTGGATAGGCTTATCACATTGATTATGTGCGTCTTCTCTTGTAGGAGTACTTTTCCTTGGAGAACCCTCCATCCCTAACCATGACCTGGATGAACCTTTGAAGACACTGGGTGTTTCCCTTTCTGAGAAGGCAAAGCCAACCTGTTTTTGTTTGTTCTGTAGAAGTTCAGGTACACTTTATATAATAGACACACATAATAACACACCAATAAGCAAAGATGGCCATGCCCCCCACCACACACAGTCCTATAGATACGGTCATTTCAGATTGACATTTTCCCACCTGATACAACCTGCGAAGAGTTGACGGTTGTCATGGAGAGGCTGTTTTGCTGTAGTGTGGAGGACGGCACCACTATTCCTTGGGGGTTGGAAAGAGCAGACAGAGCGCTGGGGGAATTCTGTAACAAGTCCTAAAGAGACAAGAAAAGGAGGATTGTTTGCTCAGCTGGTTTCATTGGAACCGACAACAGAAATCAAATCAGGCTGAAAGAAGGATTGTTGTATAAGGAAGCCGAGCAAAATAATCACACAATAAAACTATTTATGAAACACACATGGGGGAATGTCCCATACACAGCCAACCTAAAATATTCTTACGTTTTTTTCCTCCCCAACATTTTACCTGTCTACCCATTTCTGAGATTTACACTGCTCTGCCACCCAGCAGCACCCTATCTGGCTGTGGAGGATGGAGGATACCTAGTTTTTGGTCTAAAGTGAGTACGGTAAGTAACATTACTGGATAGTGAAAGAAGATGCAGCATACTGACAAGGTCACCCATGATGTTACCCCATTGTGGCATATATGGTGTGCTCTAGGTATTATGGGCGTCACATTGTGTGGGAATGTTGTATAGATAGATAGATAGATAGATAGATAGATAGATAGATAGATAGATAGATAGATAGATAATAAAGTATTCATCAGATATCACTACCATTGACGGTAAACATTTTAGAGACCGAGTGCCCAAACTGAAACCCAAACCCCACTAATTTATCTCAAAGTGCCGGCATGGCAATTTAACATGAATTACACACACACAACTACTATTATATAAGATAGAATAGAGGGAGTATTGTACACTGTGTGCAATCAGAAGAGAGAGAGGAGGACAACTGACAGCGTTGAGAGCCAATAAGCTGCAGATCTCTCCTTTGTGCTGGCTGACAGAGAGGGCTCCGAGTACCACCTCTGGCACACGTGGGTTCCCCATCACTGGACTATATGATGACGCATATAATGTAAGTCAAGCGACCTTAAAATTTGGTGTTTTCCTGCAGGAAGGGGTGGATGTCCAGACTAGTTATCACCATCATAATATATTTCTTCTCTGCCGGGATCTGAGCTGGTTTTGGCGAGAGCTTAAATCCCTCATTACGTTTCCTGACCAATGCATTCTAATTAGATCAACATTTAAAAAAATAAATAAATAATAATAAATAAAAAAATCTATTCACAACAGCCACAGGACAGCTTTACATCTCATTAACTTCTCACTTCTTATTTTCGGCAGAATTACTGATAAAAATGTGCATCTCCATTTTGCCGAGCGCGCAGCCCCACCGCTTCATATCTAACATCTCTCTTGTCGCCCGGGATGCAAGTCGTCGCCATGGCAACCTGCAATAATAGAAGCTAATAAATTACAAACGAGATGCTCGTTGAGCAATTATTGTCGTCCTTTATGCAAGTTTCTTGCTAATTTCGCTCATAAGGGAAAGCGCAATAAGCAGAGTCTCTTTTTCCAGAGGATATTAGCAAACAACAAAAAAAAACTCCTTCTCTCTCTCCCTACTTTTAAAACCAGTGATTAAGTGGTCCTGTTATTTCAGGATGTCTAAATTAGATTTTTTTTTCCATGCCATTATTTATTTGTATTTTTGAGGCGATCCTGGGAGGAAAGAGAAAATGAAAAGAAAATTGCTCATAATGAATATATCTTTTCATGTAGAGCGCATCAAATATTCCCGATACCATCGCCAGTGCCAGCACATGCAATATTTAAATATTCTCTGCAGCCCATAAAAACGCACGGCACAAAAGACTGCCGCGTTTGTTAATGCCGATGGAGGAGATAGCCGGGGGTATTGTTGTGGCATTGTGCAGCACCGTGGATGACCAGACGGGGAGTGTGCCGCCATGTGCAACAATGGCTGTATACCCAAACGCTGTACAGTGGACCCTTGACTTAGGAACTTCCAGCGGACCTACCACCTCCACATCTGCCTTCTATTCTAGTGACCTACTAATGAAATCCCCTCATAAAATCATCACATGCTCATCTACAGGACTTCTCTAGGGCCGCTTCTACTCTCTGGAACTCTCTCCCTCGCCCCATTAGATCCGGCGCCGCCATGCCTGGAGGGTCTGGTACTACAAGATGCAAGATGGAATAGTGAGACCCTTCTGGTCTCGCTTCCTCCACCAATCTTGATCTCTGTTACTCCTACCCTCAGCTCCCTCAATGGCTGTATACCCAAACGCTGTACAGTGGAACCTTGACTTAGGAACTTAAAGCGGACCTACCACCTCCACATCTGCTTTCTATTCTAGTGACCTACTAAAGAAATCCCCACTCATAAAATCATCACATGCCCATCTACAGGACTTCTCTAGGGCCGCTCCTACTCTCTGGAACTCTTTCCCTCGCCCCATTAGACTTGCTCTTTTAAAAAAGCTCTGAAAACCCACCTCTTCACTCTCTCCTACCCATCTTCTCACCCCTAACATCACAACCACGCCAGTCTCATCCCCCCCCCCACCCCCCACCTATTGTATTCTCTATTCCCCAACCTATTAGACTGTAAGCCCATCCGGATCGGGTCCTCTACTCCTCCTGTGTCATAACCTGTACCTGTGTGTTACCCTGTGTTGTATCTTCACTCTAATGTATTGTACAGCGCTGCGTAATATGCTGGCGCTATATAAATAAATGATAATGATAATATTAATAATAACACTGTAGGGCAGATTGGAGGCCAAAAATAAAACCTGATAAGTGTCAAAATCAAGCGGTGCTCCACATCCCCAGTGATGTCACGCAGCGGCTGGTGCAAGGGGAGGGTCTTCCTTCCCATGTCCCCTTGCCCCCAACAGCCAACCACATCTGAATCTGGCGATGCTAGAGGGGTGGAGCGTCCATTGATTTAGATCAGGATTGGTGGAGGAAGCGAGACCAGAAGAGTCTCACTACTCCATCTTGCAGCCTGTAGTACCAGACCCTCCAGGCATGGCGGCGCCGGATAGTATTTTTCAGACTATAAGATGCACCGTGTTCAAATCAATTGGGTTAATGCAATGAATTAAATTAATGCAATATCAAAATCGGCCAGTAGATGTCACTAGCAGCAGTACTATCACAGCACATCACGTCATTCTCCACACTTATCAGGAGGAGGGGGGTGGCTGTAGATCTCCTCTCCCTTTCTGGCTGTGTCTGTGGAAGTTGCAGAGTGATTGCAGCTTCCACAGACATGGAGAGAGGGTTAGGTGGCCTTTCATTTATCTTTCTCTTTATATCAGCAGGGCTCTGGGCTCTGCTGGCATAAGCAATAATACAGTTCAGATATGAGATCCGGCCATGGCCACATCTCTCATCTGACAGCTCCCCAGCTCCTTGCCGAGAGAGCTGGTGGGAAGCCACGGCACGACCACTGCCACTAGGCCATAAGGGTCGTGCATTTGGACCATAAGACGCAGACACAAGGGGGGGGGGGGGGGGGGGGAGTGTGTCTTATAGTGCCAAAAAAACAGTATATTTTTTATCTTTAGGGGTCGCTGTCCCTGGATGAATAGTAGATAGGAGAGTTATGTCTATAGGTTTCCTTTTTTGGGGTTTTATTTTCAGAGTTCACATCTGCCTTAATTGGTTTCCAATGGTTGGTTGTTAGTCAGAAGGATCCTACTGAACCCTACAGCATCTGTAACCAGGAAGTGATATTATCCGTAACCAGGATGTAACATCATTCTGGTAGCCACATGGCTGAAGACGCATGGCCTTGAGGAGATCACTGCTTGCTAAGCCTGCACTCTACCTCCTTTAATGTGTGTATTTTATTTGATCTTTTACAGAACTTTACTTTTTTTACAGTTATTGCGCCTTGTGTCTTATTTTTATTTGTTACAGAGAGGCAACACCCCCCCCCCCCTTCATATTGGGAGCTGCACACTTGCACGCAACTTAATCACCCGCCCCTCATACTGACCTATTTTTACTCTGTTATCTTAGCCCAGGCTTCATACACCTACTGGGGGCCGTTCTGGTCACTGACACTAGTATTACCCTTTCTCAGTTAGAAAGAGTTAGAGAAAGTCGGGAATGGGAGTGAATGTGACTTACATGATTGGGGGGTCTAGGTCACATGGCCGGGAAGAGATGCAGGGAAAGTCATTGCTGGTGGCTTCTAGTTGTTCCTTTAAGGTGCCCATACACGTTTAGATAATCCCTCCATAGATGAGGGACAGACTGCAGCGTGTTGCAGCCGGCACACCCTTTGTGTGCCGGACATTACTTTGGATGGGGACTGCCACCCCCTTAATTGCAATGATCAATCTCTATCTATCTGTTATGATGACTAGAGATGAGAACTCCCGTTGTCTGACCTGTGCGTGAAGGCTGTTGGATGCCTGGTTTGGGGAATAGGGTCCTCCTAAGTCGTTCCTGAGGAGATTATCGCTGTGCATTTTGGTTTTCAGGCAGGTGATGTAGCGGTTGCAGAAATCCTTGCACAATTCATTCACCTTTTCCAGTTCCAGCAGGTGGATTCTCAGCACTTGGATCGCCTTCACCATCTGGAGGAAAAAAAGACAGATTCCATCACGATACCATCCTGTGCCCTACATGCACGTCAGGAGAGCAGCCATTGTTCATGACTTCAATGCCAAAACATAATACAATAGTAGAGTGTTGTACCGTGTTAGCCATCGATAAATACAGCAAGTTTGGAGTTCAAGTGATACCGTTTATTGGCTAACTGAAGTCATTAGAGAAGCAAGCTTTCGGGATATCGCAGATCCCTTCTTCAGCCTAAAGAAGGGATCTGCGATATCCCGAAAGCTTGCTTCTCTAACGACTTCACTTAGCCAATAAACGGTATCACTTGAACTCCAAACTTGCAAAACATAATACAGAATGACTTTACTCAGCACATGCGGGATTTTAAAGGAGCCGCCAACAGCATATGGGAAGGTGGCATTTAATCTGAGTTAAGCACCCCATACAGGTATTGATTTTGCCTTTGATTCCCCAACGATCAATCGGCATGCACACTTGTGCAGATCGATCATTGGGGAATCGAAGCCTTGAATGATCACAAAGAGTCAAAATCGAAAAAAGAAGGATCGTCCAGGGGTCCAACAAGTCTGTATTTTCCAGTTTAATCGCCATTACTTTGGACAGGGACAAAGTATCGGCCAGGGATCTTTTCCCAAAGGTGGAGTGCCTCAGAGTGATGACGTTACCACGTTAGGATCAATAATTCAATGATCAAAGGGGAATCTATACCTGTATGGCCAGCTTAACCTCCCTAGCACACCGCCTGTATCGCGCCGTTTACAACGGCGGATACGGGCGATCAAGGCAGTGTACAGGAGCTCTACGCGCAGCTGTTGTCATTACTGACAACAGCTGCGAGAGAGGGGAAGCCGGCGCTCCTCCATTAACATGGAGGTCTATGGCGCCGGCCCCCGCCCCCTTCCGCGGCACCGTGACGCGATCGGGGCGGTGCCGCCAACCCGGAAATGCTGCAGCGATGAAGACAATCGCTGCAGCTTTCCGGGGAGGCATAGGGTCTCCCCGCTGCCTGCTTTCCTTGATGGTTGAGGCGAGCCTGAAGCTCGGACAAGCTAGGCTCGTCTCAACCGCTAGGGAGGTTAAGCTGCCTCTTAGGCCTCGTTTCCATTGATGCGTTCCCGTGCGGTTGTAACCGCGCGGCTGAAACTGCGAGCACGCATGGCATAGTTTTTGCGCGTTTTTGCGCGTTTAAGCGGCGCAATTCTTTTTTCCAAACGCACCCCGAATCCGCATCCGCGTCTGCTATGCCATGCGTTCTCGCGCGTTTTGAAACGCATCCAATGCATCCCTATGGGCGCGTTTTTGCTATGCGGATGCGGTCGGGACGAAGATGCATTTCAAAACGCTGCAGCTAGCGTTCACAAACGCGCCCTAAACCGCATCCGCGTGCACAAACACACCAGTGGAAACTATATTGAAGTTTCCAATGGATGCGGTTGTTTGCTGCGCGGGATCGCACCAGTGGAAACAAGGCCTTACTTTTAGATCTTATTCCTTAATAAGATAGTAAGCAGGGACTTTATTTAAGCCGGCCATACACGGCTCATTTGTGCCCCATGCTCATTCACAGATCATTGGAGAACATAGCTCACCTGGAGCAATCACTCCAAGAAAATGTAGCTCGAACAGGGATCTGACATGTCGGTATTTCCCTGTTCGATTGCCATTACTTTGGATGGGGATTGGGGGCGAAATATAAGCGAACATGTGATGTTCACTCCAACCGTCCGCCCTGCTAGTGGGAACATTGTAAAGATTAGTATTACTCTTACTCTGTTGGCTTATGTAGTTTTTGCATAAATTAAGTGTTTCCCCGAAAATAAGACAGCGTCTTATATACATTTTTGCTCTTAAAGATGCCTTATACGTCTTATTTTCGGGGGATGTCTAATTTTTTCATGAAGAAGAATACAGCACTGGGGTATCAGGGTGTGGGGATGGCACAGGGGAGATCAGAGAGGGGAATCAAAATGGCACAGGAGACTCAGAGGGGGGGGTTCACCGTTTAAGTAACCCCTTCTGATCCTCCTGTGTTCTTTGTTGATCGAACAAAAAAATCTACACGTGTAAAGCCACCTTAGGACTTGACATGATGCCGTTATTATTTTCCACCCGGGAGTTGTATTTCAAAGGACGGAAATTAACAGATCTCCCAACTAGGACTGTAGTGAAGTGGAAATTCACCTAAATGTGTATATATATTGCTCTGGCCATGACATGGTTAATGTCTGTACAAATGTTGTTTACTGTCTGTAAATTATGATCATGTGTCAAGCACCTGCTGCTGAGTCACACGAGCCCAGCCAAAGCCCTCCCAGCTCCATGTATCGAATCTATTCTGCCCAGTTACTGATACTGGCCACTCCTTGGTCTATATAATGGTGTTCTACAGAACATTCTGGGCCATTCTGTGTTTCCTGCTTCCTGTGTGGAATGCTGTGCATCTCCGGAGCTGAGTAAAGGCCTACATCAGGATCAAGCCTCTCCTTCAAGACCAACCACATCTGGGTGAGAGCTGTGGCAACCTTGGGTCGCTCCCAGCAGGCTGGTTAGACATTTGTTCGGAACTGTAGTCCCTTAAGCTGTATATCCCATCCTCACCATGGGTGATGGAGAATGCCTGTAAATAACTTGCCCTGCTAGTAAACCTTGTAAATATCCCCTATGTGGAAGAGTGGACAATCGTTTATTTGGAGTGGATTAGGAATGCATTTTGTGTGAAGTCAGTTAAGACGGGGGTACACCGAGCATCTAAAAGAACCTGGTCGTGGTAGTGCACCCACTCACACTGCCCGGCGTTACAGGACATCATAAACGACAAAAGAAGCGGCACGTTTCTATTCAGGGCGGAAATTCCGCGTAAAGGTTTGCAGACAGAAAGAGGCAACTATAGGGTAACGGCAGGCCGGGTGACATAAATCTCTCAATTAGCTCAGATCATTTGTTCAGCTCCCATTTACGTCCCTGCCTGGCCGAGCCGTATATCTGTCCCCCTGAAGAGTTACAGGCCGCGGAAAGACGTGCGCAGGATTGTAAAAAACACAGATGCTGAATTAATTGACTGCGTGGCACTCTGCGGCTGATTGAGTTGATAATGGCAAGATCTGACCTTTTTCTATTTTCTAATTATGTGCATCTCGGCTGCGAGGAATACATGATTTCTCTTCTAATGATGGCTAATGTCGCTGGCCTTTTCATCATCTTTACGCCAGAACAATTTCTCAGGATTTACATGGCAGCAGAAGAGATGGAACATAAGGCCGGGACGTGAGTTTAGTATACCGCAGAGCTGGCGCCATTTCCGGTGAGTTAACGTCCTGGTCATAATGTCCACCACGCATGGTCAGAGTGTAACCGAGAAGATAATGCTCCGGCTTGGATCTCTCAGACAAGTCTAAATTCTTCGGGAAAACTTTCCATATAAGTTCTTTCTTAAGCCCCCCATACACCTTACAATCCTACCATACAATTTCAGTACAATCAACTTTTCTTCTACCAAAACCATGTAATATGAGGAGTTTTCTACACCTTCCAATCATTATGTATTCTATCAAGGAGGACCCGGCACTACATATCAGTGATATACAGGGAGTACAGACTTATTAGGCAAATGAGTATTTTGACCACATCATCCTCTTTATGCATGTTGTCTTA
>CM070038.1:100387422-100404951 GCA_036250615.1 Ptychadena robeensis
CCAGGCCCAAGCATATAGGGGGGCCTGGCGATTGAAAGCTAGGGGCCAGCCCCTGATTGGGTTCCCCGAACTTAACACAGCAGCCTCGAGCATAGCAAAGCGGCGCGGGAAGGGAGTTGGTGTTACTAGCAGATCAGGATTTCCACCCCTTGCCCTCAATAACTACGGTCAACAACCCAGCCAACCACCCCTCCCGCTCAAAACTACGGTCGGGAAGTGGTGTCACCAAGCTGGTCGGGATTCGGTAGAACCCAAGCCCCACCCATCACCAACTTTGAGAGGGAAGAGGGGCCTGGAAAATTGTCCAGTATGGGGTCCCATACACAGCACAAATTAATTTTGCATAGATGAATTTCAAATTTAAATAGAAATTTTGACTCAAATTTAGTGCCCCTCCTCTGAGCTGCTGGAGCAGGATCATTACCAAAATCCTTACCAAAATAGCTGGAGATGTAGAGGAGGATTGTGGAAACTATACAAATTAAAGTATTGCTCTAGCACATGTATCCTGTTTCCCCCAAAATAAGACACTGTCTTATAAAACTCTATTGGTATGGCCTTAACCAAATAGCAGATATTGGATAATACAATCAATTGAAGTCCAATGGTAGTTAGATGGAAAATGTACCATAGACAGGCAGATATTGGGTAATACAAGGGTAGGTCTTAAGCTAGCCATACACGTGTCGATTCCTGAGCGATCGATCGACGATCCGATTGATTCCGGTGAAGTCACAGGCGTCGATCGATCGACCATACAAGTCTGTGCCTACCGCCTTAGGCCACCGATTCCTGGACGATTCTGTTACCTGTCGATCGATTCACAAATGTCAACGCCCCTTGATGTGTGCCCAATCGATCAGAAAACACCAACAGGTTGGTTCCCTGGCCGATCCGATTTGGGGGCCAAGTCGATCGGGTGGGGTCGAACGGTCAAGGTGGGCTGCACTCAAGTCCTTGTCGATCGATGTGCACGCGCCTGGTGATCAATCGGCCAGGAATTGAGTGTGAAATCGACCTGTGTATGGCCACCTTTATTTTCCAGGATTGGCTTATATTAGAAACACGGGGGGTGGCACTAGCAACTAGGTCTTACTTTTGGGGTTTGATTTATGTTGATGTAAACTTATTTTTGCAAACAAAACCAACATGTGCTAGAGCAATACTTTCTTTTGTAATGTTCCCACAACCCTTCTCTACATCTCCAGCTGCTTTGGTACTAATACCATGTTCCGGTTGTGCTCCAGCAGCTCAGAGGAGAGCACCTAAGGGGGTGCTTGCCCAGGATCGCCCCATCTAGCGTCTTTTTTGGCTTTTGGAATGCGGAAGTGGTGGCTTGCACGGTGTCCATGATGTCATTCGTGGTAAGTTTGCCCTTATTTGGAGAGGAGAACCTTGACAGGAATGGGCGCCACTCCAATGCTTCTCATTTCCCTTTTTCTCTGGGAATCCTTTATCATGTATTTATTGTTATTGGTTTAAAGCAGTGGTAGCCACACCATTAGTGGCCCCCCCCTTTTCTATTTAAACACAGGTTAAGAATGAGGGCCAGCGCCCCCCTGGAATACCTTCACGCCCCCCAGGAAGAGAGAATACATATATTTTAAAAGAGATATAAAGAGTTACTTTTAAACTTCCAAACTTTCCCTGCGACATTATATCTGGCCTTTCAGCACTGCTGAAGTGTATTGCGCACACGTTTATTGCGCTGGCATACAATTACTGATCCAAATGCGGAATTTTTTTCCTAATAAGAATGGTCGGCACTTCCGAGTTTTATTTGCGGAGATTTCACCCTCTTTCTCCTTGTTATTATTCCCCTGATAATAAATAGATTCTCTGCCCTTTAAAACGCAATCCCACTAAAAATGAAGGTGTCGAAGCTCCTGAAAGAGAAGTCACGGCCATTAACATTTAGCCAAACAACAAATAAAAACTAGTGACCGCGGAATGGCTCCGACTTCTGAAGACTGAGAGTTCAATTAAAAGGAAATCATTTGGAAGCCTTGCAATGGGTTTATAGCCGAGTATGGACAGAACAATGCATCATCAGTGATATAATCACCCTCCTCCGTCAGGTCAGGTGAGCCCCGCTGTGGGGGGCGACGTGGCCGGTTTCTTTATAAACCAGAAAAAATTGAAAATTGAACCAGCAATTCCAATTCCCTTTGTTTCTTTATGAACCAATCATTGCTCACAGTTTTAAAGGGAATGAAGTAAAAATAGTTTGGATGTGGATCGATGACCCTAAAGCGCCCCCAAAGTGTCAGGGTGACCCCTGGCCTTGCTTCACTTGAGGTTTGCATGTTCTTCCAGTGTTTATGGCAGTGGTTCCCAAACTGGGGGGTGCAAAGGTATTCCAGGGGGCACAGGCCCTCCTTCATAACTTTGAATAGGGAGGAGGGGGGCTCGATAATATTCCTAAATAGAAAAGGAGGGCCCTGCAAGGAAAGTTTGGGAACCACTGGTTTATGGCAGGCATGTTTAAAGGCCCCCATACACCTAGTGAGCTGTGGCCCCAAAGCTCGGTCGGCCAGAGAACGGACAAGTCCGTAAATCTCTGGTCGATGCCATTAGATTGAATGTGGACCGTCCACCCCGTCCAAAATAAAGGGTGCCGCCAACACTCTGAGCGACAGGGTGCCTTGATTCCCAGTTGGTTGGGGGCACAGCAACAGGCAACACGCTGCAAATATTTTGTTTTGTTAATATCTCAAATATGTCGGTGGATATTCACGGTTTTGAATATTCGTGGTACGCCATGTATTGCGAAAATAATATTCGCATTGCGAAAATAAACATAGCATGTGACCATTCATTTAGAAGATTTTCGCAATGTGAAAATTATTTACGCAATACATGGTCATACCATGAATATTCTAATTTACGAATATCTAATTGAATATTCCTGTGTTTCCCTGATGATAAGGCACTGTCTAATATTTTTTGAAATGCCAAAATATGCCCTAGGTCTTATTTTTTCAGGGGGGATGTCTTATTCTGATTATCTGTGACATCATTAGTCCCCTTCTGATCATTCACTCTGTGCCAAAATCATTGTCCCTTTTGATACTATGGCCATTTCATTTTTCCCTTTCTGATCACTCTGGTTTGCAAATCATGTCCCCTTTTGATAACTCTTGTTGCAATTAATTGTCCCCTTCTGGATCAACTATGTGCCATTCATTGTCCCCTTCTGATCACTCGTAGCCAATCATTGTCCCCTTTTTTTGACACTCTGTGCAAATTCATTTTCCCTTCTGATCACTCTGTGCCAATCATTGTCCCTTTTGATCATTCTGTGGCCATTCATTGTCCCCTTCTTGATTCACTCTGTGCCAATAATTGTCCCATTTATTAATCACTCCTCTGTGCCATTCATTGCCCACCTTAGGATCACTCTGTGCCAATTCAGGTCCCCCTTTGATCACTCTGTGCCAAATCATTTCTTATCCCATTTATCCACTCTGGTCAATCATGTCCCCTTCTGAGCACCTCTTGTGCCTCTTTCCCCCCCCTTCGATCACTTTGGGACATCATTATCCCCTTTGATCACTCTTGTGGAGCAGGAAGGGGAAAAGTAGAGAAAGAGTGATAGGTTGGGGGCAAAGAAGGGAAAAGGAGGAGGGGCAAGCGGGGGAAAAAGAAGGAAGAAGCGGGAAAAGGGAGAAGAAAGAGGGGCAAAGAAGGGGCAAAGTCTCGATTCACTCTGGGCACAAATCTAATTGTGCCCCTTCTCCTCACTCGTGCCATCATTGTTCCCCTTCTGAAACTCTGTGCCATCATATCCAATTTAATCACCTCTGTGCAATCAGTGTCCCTTATGATCCACTATTGTGCCATTCATTCCCCCTTCTGATCACTTTGTTGCCAATCATTTCACCTTCTGATCACTAATCATTGTCCCCTTCTGATCACTCTGTGCCAATCATTGTCCCCTTCACTGACTCTTTTTTGGGTTCTACTGGTACAGCCGGGTAACAGACTCCGTTATGGCAGGGATCAGCAGCTTGCTTGTCCCTCCTGCACTGCAGCCAGCCCTGACGGAGTCACACAGTTACTAATTGTACCACCGGAATGGGAGATTCAGGCAGGGGCAGGTATGGGTGGGTGTCTTATTTGCGGGATGTGGCTTATTTTAAAGTTTTGGGCAAAAATGGGGGGGGGGGGGGGGGGGGGGTGGCTTATTTGATGGGGATGGCTTATCATAGGGGAAACAGGGTAGT
This sequence comes from Ptychadena robeensis, assembly GCA_036250615.1. Classification (NCBI taxonomy): domain Eukaryota; kingdom Metazoa; phylum Chordata; class Amphibia; order Anura; family Ptychadenidae; genus Ptychadena; species Ptychadena robeensis. The sequence goes on from CM070038.1 coordinate 100,391,649, forward strand.
AGAATTATTTGCAAAATATAGTGAATTCGAATGTTGTCTATGCCGCTTATTACTATTGTTTAACATATAACAAATAAAATATCTTCGGTTTTACCGCATAGGCAACAAATAAATAAATACAAAATGGTGGCAGCATCTATGAGGAAGTTGGGGATGAGGATTACCAGGTTGTCGAGCTCCGGGTCCTCGCTGAAGAACGGTTTCCGCTCCTGTTCCTGCTGGTGGACAAAGTTCTCGATATCTACATCAAAGCTGGCGGATGTAATGCACTCGGATCCCTGTGTGGCCTGCTCACACTTCTCAAACAGCAGCGTCAGGAGGGGGAACAAAGGATGTCTGGAGGGGAACAGAACAAGTCTACATCAGTGACCAAAGAATTGAAAACACGGTAATTGATGTGAGCAAAACACATTCTATGGTATTCTATGGACACCTAAACCTGCTCGGAAGTAATGGGGATGTTACTGAAGGAATTCCAAGCTGCATTGAAAGTCAAGTCATAGAATACTTTAATCCAACCACTAGAGATTGAGTTGGCCAAAAATCTCAACCCCAATTTATTTCAGAATGAGTTTCGAAAGTTAACTGTGTTCTTTTTTTTCTGTGTCTGCACCGCAGGTAATCTGCAGCTCAAATGTGTGCCCGCAGATGTTGGTACCTGCTCTCCATCTGACGCTGCAGAACCTATGGCTCTTATGATGGTGTTGGTGGTCTCCAGAGGTGTATGCAAGAAGGTGTGAATGTGTATGAATGTGGTGTGTTGCTCAGTTAACAGTAATGTATTATGTCCTGTTCTGGATACACATTGATGGTATCAGTCATTGGGTATTACCATGCTCCTTCCTCCTGTGCATCTTCTATGGACCTGAAGTATCTCCTAACCGGTGGCGGCACCCTTTGGCGCTGCATGGATGTTTGTATTGTTATGCTGTATTGTTTGTTTTTTATAGTTTGTTAATATTGATTAAACTCAATAAAAAGTTTATTTAAAAAAAAAAATGTGTGCCCGCGCTGGCCACGTCCATTGAAATCAATAGACGCAGATCAGCTGTGGTTTTGCTGCAGGTTATAGCCCATTGACAGTCTATTGAGTGCCAATGGACTAAAAAAAGTTTATTTAAAAAAAAAAAATGTGTGCCCGCGCTGGCCATGTCCTTGGAATCAATAGACGCAGATCAGCTGCGGTTTTGCTGCAGGTTATAGCCCATTGACAGTCTATTGAGTGCCAATGGACTAAAAAAAGTTTATTTAAAAAAAAAAATGTGTGCCCGCGCTGGCCATGTCCTTGGAATCAATAGACGCAGATCGGCTGCGGTTTTGCCACGGGTTATAGCCCATTGACAGTCTATTGAGTGCCAATGAACTAAAAAAAAACGCAGTGAAAACCAGCAGGGAAACCGCGAGTAAGAAGCAGGGAAACCGGACATGCTTTCCGCATGTCTTTTTCTGTCCTCCGTAGTGGAGCCTTACCCTCAATCAGTTTCGTATTGATTATACATAAGAATGTGTCATATTGTTGAATGTGTCATATAAGTCGAAATTTTAATGGGAGCTTGTTAGCAGCAGCTCAGATGTGAATGCGGCAACCCCTGTAACCCCTGTTTGACCCTCGAGGGGGTTGCCACCTACAGGTTGAGAACCGCTGTACTAGGTGGATTTCACTGGGATTTCAATATAGGACTGTGCAGAGAACAAACCAAGGTGTGAATGAACCCCACAATTATGTGTTAGACCTTTTAATGGGTAGCCATAGGTCTTCTCAAAGGCTTTCCATAATAACTTTTACAATACAGATATTGTTGAAAATGTATGTAACTGTAGTTGGATTGGGATAAGGTATTGAAGGGCTTTGGGGGGTATTAGGCTAGTGGTTCCCAAACTTTCCTTGCAGAGCCCACTTTTTCTATTTAGGAACATTACTAAGCCCCCCACCCCCATTCAAACACTGCTTCAGAATGAGGGCCAGCGCCCCCCCCCCCCCCCCCAGAATACCTATGCGCTCCCCCAGGGGATACCACCCTCCATTTTTGGAACCACTGCATTAGGCTTTGCTTGTATCTTGAAGGGGTCTTTACTTATGTGACCGAGGTACATCTAATATCTAATTTCAATAATTTTTATTCAAATTTCAAAAAGAAACATGGTTTTACAATAATACAAGACGGCTTTGTAATATCATTGATTGACAGTCAAAACCCAAACTGGGGGGAATAAAAAACACGGTGCCAACAATAACTTGGAGAGAGACAGGGAATGTTGGGGACGATGCAAGGGGGGTCACTGGTCATGTAATGGAGACACTGGGAGACGGCATCCATGGGTGAGCCTAGTTTTTTCATGCAAACCAGATGTCGTTGGAGGTCGTGGAATATACTGGTAAGGTGTTAATTTATGAAAAAAGCATCCATACGCCTGGAAACCACCCCAAACGCAAGGTACTGTTTCTTCCAGGCCCGGGCTATAGTTTGGCTCTAGAAATATAAGGGTGGCCAATTTGTGTTGGTGTAGGGTTAAAGAAGGGTGGCAAAGGTGGAGGAGTGCAAGCCAAGGGTCTCAAAGTACATTTATCCATCAAATAGGTTAGGATGGATTGGTACCTGTTGTGTTGGTGGACTTGGTGCCCTCTATACTGAAGAAGCCTGGTTGCTAGACACCTACCCAGCTTCGGTGTGAAGTTCTAGAGCGGAAAGGGTTAATTAGCTTGCAGAGTCTAATTTGCAGCCTCTAATGCTGCATCATATTATAGTGTAATCTACGCTGATCCCAGTTTAATGCGGGGCTCTGTGTCCGCAGCTCAGAATATAAAGCAAAGCCTTGCCTGACGTAATTTAGGCAGCCCTGCAGGAGCTTAGCCCAGGGATATGAAAGACAAATTCCAGGCTGTGTTATGAATTATTACGCCTTATGAACCTTCCAACTCTCAACAGATGCCTCCTGCCATTTAAACAGCCACTAGATCAATTAGAAATGAAAAGGCACAAATCGACCCGGTGCAAGGGCACTAAATTACCAGGAACTAATAATCCAAGCAAGCAATGGTGCCAGGTGGTGGGAGTTCAGCCGTGCGCGACCCCCCCAACCCTGCCGCCAGTTTATGGAGAGAACAGGAAACCAGGCTGCGAAGAGACGCAATCCTCTAACCTTGGCCAGAAATACACAAATTATTATATGGAATAATGGTGGAATGGATAAAGCCAATGACAATGTACAGTTGACCTGTAATCAATACAGTAGAGATGATCAGGAGAGTCTATGGACAACTATTGGACACTTCAGTAAATAAAAGTTTACATAAGACCACAGACCTCCAATACGTGAGGCAATAAGAAGATCAGTGATGGTCGAGTAAACTAAGCCGTAGCAACTTAATTTTACCTTCCTACATTGCCTTTCAGAGTACATGACCTGTACACGTACCACCAAGGATGTCATGTATTTATTTTCACCTAAACTCAATGTTTTGCTGTGTTATAGTGGTCAATGGCTCCAAAACATATTGATTGACTTCAAAGTTAAGGCGTGATTGACATTGGCTAATCTATTACATTATTGAGTTTGGGTTACATACTTGGGCGTTCGTAGAGTGTCCATTGTGGATATCATAAAATGGATGATAGTGGCGTACTAGGACTTTTAGGGTGCTTCCAAAAGACTTGTGTTGCGAGGAAGCAGCAACTGGGGATCCATCTATCCCTATAGAGGCATAGCAGAGCTGAACTCATTGATAGGAGCCTCTAGGGGGAGCTCTGTCCGAGGACCCTATAAAAGAGGCTCCCTGCTGAATCTTTTGTTGCTGTGAGTGGAAGATGGTGAAGGTGGACAGTCATGTTTGGTCCCTTCCGCCACTGTGTAAAACATGACTGGAATGGAAGAGTGCTGGTGGTTTCTGAGCCCACGTTTGGTATTGGGACCAGTATTTTGGAATCAGGTGGCTCTGCTGCAACCCACCTGCCTGAGGAAGGACACGGTTTTCCTGACTGCAGCCTGGTTTCCGGTGTTGGCGAGACCCCTGCCTACAGAAGCTATCCCATTGGGTGTAGGAGAGTCCCAGAGGAGCTGGCCAATGGTCCTCAAGGACTTCACTGGTTAAGTGACCAGCCCACCACCACCATTGTTATACGCATTGGACACTCCTCTGTGTAAACCTCAAATAGTTTTTCATATGTTCTATTACAATGGTTTTACATTTTAAAGGGGTGAGATGTATTTATCAAGTCAACAGATTTGAAGGCTGATGAGTTGGAAGCAGGAGGCAATTTATGATGACCACATGTGTTGGGTCATAGTATCTCAAAAACATCTGGTTTGCCAGGATTACCTAACAAAATTGGTCCAAGAAAGGAAAAAGGGTTGACACTGTAGAGATGTTCGAATTGATTTTCAAAAAATTTCGATTTCAACGATTTCGAGTTAATTGCAAAGCCCCGAACATGGTATCATCACCAAACTTGCTGGAGATGTAGAGAAGGGTTGGATGTATATTACAAAAACAGTATGTCTCTAACACAAATAGTTTTTGCACAAATTAAGTTCAAAGTCAAGTCAAAATTTCAAAAGTTGGAATTTCGACTTTAATTTTGAACTTAGTTTATGCAAAAACTACATGTGCTAGAGCAAAAACTTTTTTTTCAAATGTTCCCCCAACCCTTCCCTACATCTCCAGCAATTTTGATTATGATACCACTTTTAGATGCTTTGCAATCAGCTCACATAGTTAGCAAGTCGAAAAATTCGACCATCTCTAGTTGACAGCATGATCACAGAGCACCCAAGGCTCATTTAGGGATGCGATGGTGTGAAGGCCAGTCTGTCTTGTCCATTTCCAACTGAAGAGAACAAAACAACTTGAGGAAAGCCACAAGGAAAAGACGTCTAGCTGTGTGGTCCACAAACCTTCCAGCTTGGTATCCCAAAAAAAGGGCCACCATCAGAAATTTCAGGGCTCCATAATAGGTAATTTTTCGGGGCTCCCCGTTCACAGGACGGGGACAGTTGCCATGCTGACGCCACAACAACAGTACCATGGCACTGACCGGGAAGCGGACCGTCAGGCTCACCCCTAGATGGTCAGGACCGGGAGGGCACACTGTAGTGGCCTGATGGTGGCTCTGATCCTAAAAAAAATGAGTTAAGGCCCCCATACACATGTCGGATTCCCACCGGATTCCGGCACGATCGATTCCGGGCGCGTGCACGCCAAACGATCGTGCCGGAATCGCATGCAGCCCACCTTGTCCAATCGATCAGGTCCGATCGTTCAGGGGCCCAGAATCGGATCCGACAGAGAACCAACATGTTGGTTCCATCAGATTGATTCTGCCCAGATCAGGGGGAGTTGCTATTTGTGAGGTGGGCAATGGGACACGGAATCGTCCCGGAATCCGTTGGACAAGGTGGTATGCGGCGATGGATACTCTTAATTGGCCGATTGATCACACCTGCGATTCCCGGCAGAATCGCCGGAATCGATCGGGTGAGTGATCAATTGGCCATGGAATCCGACACGTGTATGGCTTGCTTAAGTATCAGAACTGGATCATGGAACCATGAAAGAAGGTCCAATCAATCACATTCCCTTTTTGACCATGTGGATGGCCAGGGTGGGTATGAATGGTTTTCAAAGGGATTCCCTGGATGACCAACCTCATAACTTACAACTCAGGAGCTCCTGCTTTGATCTTGGTTCCAGATACAACAGGACAATTTCAGAGGTCCTTCGGAATCCACGTCTCGTCCCAAAACTTGGAGAATTTTAAATAATCTGAATTAGCTAGTAAAGCCATTGTGAGCACAGATGGTCTCTCGGCTGCAATGCACATTATTAATCCATTGCACCTGGCTACATAAACATTCATTAATGTAAACAAGACTACAGCATCTGCACCCTATGAAAGGTACGTGCATCGGAGTCATCGAGTATACCGTGTTTTATTTAATGCGAAAACAAAAAAACAGAACATTAACCGACACCTGCTAGGCAAGTTTTTACAGGAAATTCAAATGACCTTAAATATCAGCTAAATCGGGCAAATCCAAACTCAGCTGTTGCACCTTCCCACAATACTGAGATGATGCGCGATAAACAATTTTACACAAATCTTTTAACTGTAGAGGAACCCCAAAAAATTTGTGCCTGCCAAGAGGAGCAACGGGTTATGACCATTTGTGCAAGGAAACGCCTATCTCCTGGAGCCTGCCAGTCAGGATGCTGAACATACAATAAAAATAAATAAGAATATATATATTGTCTAGAACCCACAAGTTGTTGATTGAACAATAAAGGAGTGAGTCAACCCTCTGATCAATCAGCAATGAGTCAATCCTCTAAACAATCAGCAAGCTTTTGCTCAATGTCACGGGTAAACCACGGAAGCTGTGGACCCACCGTGTCATCATGCAAGTGTAGACCAAGGCCCAGAGTCTAAAGAGTCCCCCGGTAATAACCAGAGCACTGTACAAGGGGTAATGGAGTTTGCTGGGGGAGACTCCCAGGTTGCGGCCCTCAGCCACACTCACTGGCAACTGCTGACAGAAAGAGTCCAAGATAAGCGAACCCTCAATTCAATTCAGTTCAATTAGCAACCAGTCAACCCTCTGCTCACTCAGCACAGGACAACCCTCTGCTCCTTTAGAAAAAAGTCAACCCTCTAATCAATCAGCAAAGAGTCAACCCTCAGCTCAATCACCACTGAGTCAACCCTCTGCTCACTCAGCAATGTGTAAACCCTCAGCTCAATCAGCAAACAGTCAACCCTCTGCTCAGTCACCAATGAGTCAACCCTCTGCTCACTCAGCACAAGTGAACCCTCTGCTCACTCAGCACAAGTCAACCTTCTGCTAAATCAGCAATGAGTCAACCCTCCGCTCAATAAGCAATGAGTCAACCCTCTGATCAATAACCAATGAGTCAACTCTCTGCTCAATCACCAATGAGTCAACCCTCTGCACAATCACCAATGAGTCAACCCTCTGCTCAGTCAACAATGAGTCTACCCTCTGCTCAATCCTTTGTTGTCTTTGAGTTGTTGAGTTGCAGAAAGAAAGTATGGGCTTGAAAATTGTTCCTTTAAACCTTCTGAGAAGCTGCCATCTTGCCTTGGGTCCTGCAAGTGTCTTGGAGTAAACTGAAGAACCCTATTAAGATCTTTATGGCCCCCATACATGCACAGATATTAGCGGCCGACAGATTAAAAGCAATCAATTTTTAGATCGGTCGACTGAAAATTGGTGCATGCCCACATGGTCTGATCAATAAAATTTGATCGTAATTGTGAAAAAAATCGATCAAAACATGATCGGACATGTCGAAAAATTTTGATCGGTTGAGTACAAATTGAGTACAAATTACGATACCAAAAAAATCGATAAAAAATTGGTATATTCTATTTTCCATCAATCAATCTCCAATTGTAGGATTGAAAAAAATTGATAGTTTTTAGTCTGTCGGATGCTAAAATCTGTGTATGTATGGGGGGCATAAGACAATGAAAACAATCTTTGATGCCCTTGATACCACCACATACTTGGCGAATGGCCACTGATTGGGAACCAATGTATAAGCATAAACATGGCGTGCACCCCCGGTAACGCAGCGCCTCAATAACCCACCATGTACTATAAAATGACCCTTCCATTCCACTTGGCCAAAATAAGGGTTAACACGGGGGAGGCTGTGGAAAGTATATAATCCTCCACTCTTTCTGCACTATTTCTAGGGCGAGCTTGATCCTCGTCAGCGCAGAACAAATAATAGGGCTGAACTGGCGTGACATTTTACTGCAGTCGAAGGGTCGTTTGCAGCCGCTAATAAAAAGGATTTGACACAGGCTAATAAAGAGGAATGCATTTCTCTAATGGCCTAATTGAGCGCATTCAGCAATGCTCTGCCTGCGAGCCAGCACGGGAAATGAAAGCCAGCGGCCCTGCTACATTTAAATGCTTCCTATATGTATTTCCTCTGCAATTTCAGCCACAGTGAGGAGAATAAAAAAGAGTGACCGGGAGGGAAGGTATGACCATGGAGGTACCAGAGGGGGAGAGGGCCATCATTGTAAGCCCATTCCCCCAATTTCCTTCCCTTCCACCGTCTCCCTAATTTTATTATAATTCCACGGCCAATGACTCTGTCAGCAGATTAGCGGTCATATATCAGCTATTTTATCCTGAGCCATTTCCCTGCAGCCAAATTTATTAACCCCGTGTTACCTCTGCGGAACTTGTAAGGAACAGGGAGGTCCTTGTAGCAAACTGTAGATTTATTGGAACGTCAAAGCTGTGCTAGTTGGTTATAATCGCTATTTATACAACACTGACATGGCATCTCATGATTAGATCAGATGGTCAATGAGATGCTGACATTAATATGCAAATGTATTCAAATTGTATGCAGACTGAGATTAGCCAATCAAGCCAAGCAGGTGATGTACTGTTGTCTCCATGCTACCTTCCTTCATGTATGTTAGTAATGGAAGAGGATCTGGCTCCAACCACCATTGTAAGGAGACTCCTTGGCCTGGTCGTGAAAGCAGAAGAAAATCTGATCATGCTAACCTCCTCCGGAAAAGGAGAATACATTCTCAATTATATATCTGTATATCCAGGGGTGCACATAACTTTTCTAGTGAGCTCCTCAGACGAGTACCAGGAGATTTGGTGTTTGGTACTCACCCCATATGTATGTGGTCTCCCTCACTGTCCTCTGCGTCAGCCTCCTGAATGGTAGATTCTGCTGCAGCTGGACTTCCCTCTATTTCTGATTGATAGTTGTCTCAATCCACAGGTCACCGGCTGGCTTTTGGGTCACATGTAACTCACATGTAACTCTCACAGTACAACACTCCCAGATCTAATACCTCAGTAGTGTGACCCTGACATTTTCTGGGTTAGTAACTAACCCCTGAGACTACCAGTAGTCCAAATGTCATCCTTTCATAGTCATATTCCAGCTTTCACACAGTGCTTTTCTCTTGTCAGCTTTTAGCCTTACATATGCCAACTCTGACAGATCTCAAACACCCTTAAACTAGGAGCACACAGTTTGATTTAAGCATACAATCGATGTAAATCAATGAAAATTTACATCGATTGTACCAATATCGTAGTCCGGACACATGGTACAATCGACGATTTTAGTTCGATGTAGAGCTTTACATCGATTGAAAAGTGATCGGACTAGTTGGAAAATTATCGTAGTGATCGAACTACTTTTTCATTTTCATCGTCTTATTGTATTCGAGGAAGTGATAGTTTAATGTTTTTAGGGCATCAATAGCATAGACGACTTTAGTCAATAATCAATGTTTTCTACATCTATATTGTACTACGATTGTATGACACTATAGCGCACACGGTACAATCGATAAAATACCAAAATCGAGGTTCTTCATCTAATCTTACATCGATTGTATGCTTAAATCGAGCCGTGTGTTCCTAGCAATCTTTTTTTGGGTTATTTATTTACATTCCCAATGTCACTCCACTAACTGCAACCTTTCATAGTTATTCATGTTTCCCTGTGGTTATCCAAGTGACATAAATTGTATTCATGTAACATTTAGCTGCGGCCGCCCAGACACGGAGCGCCTCCAAGTTGTTAGTACACATATGAGCTGTGTAACAATAATGCCGGTACGCAGAGCTAAGTTTTGGCCCCTTCTGAGTACCTGAGTACCACTTATGTGCACCCCTGTATATATCTCTGCCAACAGAGGATGTGTTTACAGGTTTGGGCATCCTGCTTGGACAACCCCTCCATGGTTAGTCTTCTAAGAACTTGGAAGGTCTTCATCCCTGCACCTTCCCCATACCAACTATGAAGCTTTCTAAGCTCATGGCCTTGGCTATTCATCTCTTGCTTCTATAATCACATATAGTTGTGAGAACTCTCCCTGACTCCTCCAAACCACTTACTATAGCACACAATTCTCAAGAAGACAACAAGCCCACTTATGTTTCATTTGTTTTTCATAAGAGCCTTCAGCAGGAGTTCATCATCTCTACTCATTCTCTACACCAGTGTTTTTAAACCTTTTTTGGGCAAAGGCACACTTGTTTCATGAAAAAAATCGGAGGGCACCGACGATAAGCATAATCGTGGCGCACTTCTGGTCCCCTCCGGAAGTACGCCATCAGCAGGTGCCCCGCTGGAACACAGATGCGTACCAGCAGAGCAAAAACACCGCCCCTGGTCTGTGGGGACGCGTGTTGCTAAGCAACCGCATCCTCACAGAGGCGGTCCGTGTATAACACGGATTGGCTGTATAAGTCTTATGACTTATACAGCCGATCCGTGTTATACACGGACCGGCTCTGTGAGGATGCGGTTGCTTAGCCCTCCTATCTAGCTGCCTCTTACAGTATAAGACTTATACTGGGTGGGGTCAAAAACCCACGGCACACCAGGTGTTAAAAAACACTGCTCTACTCAACCTGTAATAGAGAATAGAAGAAGGAGGGCTGTCAATGATACAGGGCGATTATCCTGACCCTAGTTTTACTACCTCTTTGGGCAGGTACAAGCTGGCAGCCAGATAAACCGGACAATTCCCAAATTACTTAAACGAATTAATTGCTTGAGTGTTGTTTCATAAGATTACAATGCAGCTGCAATTTCACATTCTGCCACTAGATGTTGCCGTGACAACACACATTGCTTTTGCAATAAATCACATTACGAATGCTGATATAATGGACAGGAGATCTCGAATTTGCAAATTTACTTAAAACAATTCAAGAATAACTCCACTACGCTCTTGCTTTATTTTATATAGTACTGTGTTTTTGAAAAACTGTGAATGTCCTCGAGTGGCCCAGCCAGTGCCCAGACTTGAATCTGAATGACTATCTCCAGAGAAATGGCTGCACCGATGCTTCCTATCCAACCTGATGGAGCTTAAGAGGTGCTGCAGGGAGGAATGGGTGGGGCCAAGGATAGGTGTGCCGAGCCTGTAGCATCATATTTAAAAACACTTGAGGCTGTAATTGCTACCAAAGGGGCATCGCTAAAGTACTGAGCAAAGGCTGTGAGAACTTATGTACCTGGGATTTCTAATTTAAAGTTAGCTACACAACATATTCTCTAACAGATTGTGGTATCCATTATTCCAAGTAAAGTCCCACTGAGGGAAAATAACTTTCTTTTGGATGGTATATTTAACAGGGTTGGGAATAATGGTGGTAAGGCCAGATATCCAATCAATAACCTTTATTTAAGGATGCACTATTTATATTTATATATATATATATACCTTGAAAAGTGACTGATGTCCTAGGCATAGTTTCATTAGTCTGTATATACCATATTTTTCAGACTATAAAAAGCACCAAGAGTTCAGACTATAAAAAGCACCCAAACAAACAAACAGACACAGCTATTCAGATATCAAGTGAATATACAGAATGTTCCAGCAAAGTAGCAGGACCGGACCATGCAGTATTCACTCTATATTCCACCAGCCAAAAGCCCAGTGCCAGGAGGAAGATCTTGGCTGTAACAGAGTGTTAGGGCTGAAACTATATGTGTGTCTATACACTAGCAGTTACCATTCTCTGAACACACTGACCAACTTATTGAGAGACACATTTTACACTCTGGCACTTAACTTACCCATGAGCAGCTATTTACATATGGGATGAGATATGAGTCTTTGTCACAAAATGTATTACTTTCAATGCAGAATGTTAATGTAAATACACAACTCATGCTATCTCATAGTAAATTGTGTCTCTCCATAAGTTGGTCAGTGTGAGAATGAGTACTGCTAGTGCTAATGCAAATAAGATCTCTTTTTGGCAGTGGCTTTTTTTTTGCGTGGCTGGAGGGAATGGAACAAATTTATACCTCCTGGGATGCAGAGCTATTGCTCCCAGCATGGTTGGGACTTAAAAAATATATATTTTTTTTTTACATATTGGGACCATAAGACGCAGGGACACTTTCCCATTGATTTTAATGGTAAAAAAAAGTGCATCAAAAAATACGGTATGTATTGGCAATAAAAGAAACCAATCCCAATATCCAATGACATTAAAAGTTTTTGTGGAACTATGTGCTCTGACCACGGCCTTGCGAGGGCATGCATGGGTTGTGACTTAATTGTTACCGGATTAATTAGGATTTCTTCTGCGAATCCCCATGACAACTCATATCCCGTTTTACAAGGCGATACACTATTACTATCCAATTAGTATTAATTTTATGTCTGCTAGTAGTAAAAGCCGGGATGACCTTGCAGTATATTCTTTGCTTGGAATACTCAGCGGGCCGAAGTCCAAATGATTAGCACGGAGTGGATGTATTTGCTGGTTTTACAATGAATAAGGAAACCTCTACGGAAAAAGACGGCGCGTTTCCTGAGTCAGCACATTCACCGCGCCAGCTCCAAAAAAATTGTGAGTGGGTTATCGAACTGGGATTTACATATAGAAGCGTAGAAGGCGTGGTCCTGCCACCAAGTCCTACACCAACATGGCTGTCAGTCACCACATCCTCCAAAGCCATGGTGTAGGCTGAATATCCGATCAGCCTATTCGCAGAAGTTTTTGGGATTTTGCCACGGCGACATTTTTTTATTTACATTTATTTTGAGTATTCAATTAGGCTGCAAAATCGTTTCCTTTTTATCTGTGCTGATACTATGGAGCATGAAAGCCTCGGAGACCGTGTGTTAATTTGAATTGAATGGGGCCTTGTTAAATTTATTGACATGAAATGAAAAATCCCCACTGTGGTTTTGAACTGTCATGCTACCCAGAGGCAAGAAATTTTAATTAAAAAAAAAAACTAAGGGGGAGAAAAAAAGAAGAGTAAAAGAGAGTGATCCTCCCCCGTCTTTCTCCATCCTCTCGTAACGGCAGCCAGAGCCGGGAGGAATCTGCATGGTATTAGCATTCGTTGCTTGATTAAGCCCCGGTGGGGTGACATCCTGAGGAGTCACGTGGCACCTGCGGACAGCTCCAAATAGACAGGGTACCAGTGATGGGAAACATCTATTTGGCATCGCTTTCCTTCTCTGTCAGTGAAATAACTAATTGCCGTGATGATACCCAAGAACAATTATACAAATACCTCCAGTGACACTAACCAAGACCCAACTTTATCCTTCCAAAGGCATTGAATAAGTCTGAGGAAATTCTCTGCTGCTTTTTATTTAGAGTTTTGTGAATTTCAGATAAACTTTGAAACTTTACATTTAAAGTGTAGTTCACTTAACTTGGCACCTGAGACCACGCCCCCTCTATATACTTACTGACACCTGAGACCACGCCCCCTCTATATTATCACTGACACCTGAGATCACACCCC
>CM070038.1:100439374-100458347 GCA_036250615.1 Ptychadena robeensis
CTTATCACTATGTATTCTATCAGGGAGGACCCGGCACTACATAGTTGTTGGTAGATCTAAGATAAATTGTATGGAGGGATCTAATAGTGTATGGGGGGGACAATGTAGAGCAGAGACAATGTAGAGCAGTGGTTCCCAATTTGTGGGGCGCAAAGGTATTCCTGGGGGGACTGGCCCTCATTCTTAACCTGTGTTTGAATAGGTAGGGGGGGGGCTTGATAATGTTCCTAAATAAAAAAAGGGGGGCCCTGCAAGGAAAGTTTGGGAATCACTGGTGTAGAGCAAAAACAATATAGAGCAGAGAGAGTGAAGAGCAGAGACAATGTAGAGCAGAGACAATGTAGAGCAGAGACTATGTAGAGCAGAGACTATATAGAGCAGAGAATATATACAGCAGAGACCACGCAAACATCATCATATACTCCTAAATCATGATACTGATTTTAAAGAGGACTAGCGCGCTAAGTAATTAGCAAGGACAACCTTGTGATCAGAGATTTGGGGGCCTCAGCTGCTGTATGTTCCCTTGTAATCCCCCTTTACATTCCTTCCTTCCTTCCCTACGCTTTCTTGTCCACTGCAACGAAAGAGAGAGACAGCTGCACGCAGCTGCCTTTGTCTCCAGACCCCCTCACCCTGCGCCGAGCTACATGAACCAGAACTATACAACACCAGTCCGCTCTTTTCTATGACAGTTTATTCCAACCCCAGCACGGTACTCTGCTGTACTGCAAACTTCTAATCCGGGTCTTCCTTGAGAGTGTCACATAAAAAAAACCCTCCAAGCCCCTGAGCATGGTATCATCACCAAAAGATGCAGAGAAAGATTGTAGGAACATTAAAAACAATTAAAATTAAATAGCCAGTGACCAAGGGAGGAGTGGCTTGAAAGCATGGAGCCACAGTATAGATCTCGCCTCTCTACCCAGCTCACATGCTAGAAAAAAAGAAAGCAGTTGAGATCTCCACTGTGGCTCCTTCCTTTCATCCCTCCCTCATCCCAGGACCAACAACACAGGTCAGAGGATCTCCCCCGAGGCTCCTTGTTCTTGTCCCTCCACCCGAGCCTACACGCTGGATGGAAGCTGAGATTTCTTGCAGCTGCTTCTACAACCAAGATCTTAGCGGCTCTCTCTTCTTCCCAGTGTGTATGTGGTGGTGGAAGGGAGGAGGCTCCCTACCATCCTACTGGTTTTTTAACTGTGGACTGTGCCTGATCACGTCCCCTAGCGAAAATTTTGCGCCAGAACGTGTCCATTGACATTGTGTCCATTCTTTTTCTATGAGCGCGATCGGGGGCAATCAGGAAAACGCTTTTAACTGCAGACCAGAACGTGTCCATTGACATGAATGGACGCGATCAAAGATTTTTGACCATGTCCATTAAATTTCCATGGGGGCAATCAGGAAAACTGCACTATGTTAACCCCTGCATTGGCGGATCAGCTCAGCGCCGCGCGAACAGAGCATTCACCGAGCAGGTAAAGTGTATGTGATCTGTCGGGAACACCCCGCCAAGCACTGCGCTTAATGTAGGGGCCCCGATGGATCACACAATGCAGTGGAAACATGCTCTAAAAAATTTCCCTTGATGGTGCCCATAGAGAATGAATGGACCTCATGGTAGGATTCCCAGTATGGTACTCTCTGAATCCATAAACCTCCATTGGTATACCTCCTATGAATACAATGTGAGGGGGGGTGCCTCCCCCCAACACAACTGCCTAGAGCGTGGCAATCCGGGGAGAGAGAAGCTGGTGGAGGAGTGCAAGTGAGTCACAGAGTCTGTAAGCCTCGGGAGAGCTCTCTCTCCTGCAGTTGGGGAGCGCCAGAGGGGATGCGCGTCCAAGGCACCGATCTGCCTAGGACCCCCCCTGGTAACAAAGATACTTGCAGGACAGGTAAACCAAATACAGGTACAAACAAGACCAATATACAGAAGCTATAACTGGCAATGGTGCGCATTGAATGGGTGGATTGCCATATTGCAAAGCACCACCTGGAGCTATAGGATTGGTGAACAACTGACTGATTGGTGAACAACTGTCTGATTGGGGTGCAGGAAATTCAATCTGAACATGTCCCATCTTGCGCCAAGCCAGCAGGGTACCTGGAATGAACTATTCACAGTACATCCACAGGGAGGCTGGGGATGTCATTTGGCCGCAAAGTAGTTTGGCTGCAATGGACCCCTCCGCCAGATAGCCATGCGTCCTCCTGCTGAGGCTTTCACTGAGGCCACCTGAGATCCCTGGATTTGCCAAGGACGACACAGGAATTCTGGTGGGTAATGTATGTTCAGAACCAGGCTGAAAGCATAGGTGGGAGGGCAACTTGTCCAGGGGGACTGGTTTTGGAATGGAGATGGGGATGTAGGGAATGGGGGAGTGTTCTAGGTGGGCAGGCCCAGGAAGTTTTGATAAGGAGTGGTCAGCAGGGAGCAGATCCTTTTCGGATCAGGATTTTCACCCACCCACCCTCCCTCCCTGATTGGTTGGACTGGGTGTTTGGGGTATTATGTGTTCTGTAACATGTTTTGTTTATTTTGTCACAGCATGGCAGAAGTTTGACAGTGCCGCAGGATGAAATCGAAGGTTTCTTGCTTCTTTAGTGTAAGAAGGGCAGTCACAAACACTGGTAAAAATGTTTGCTAAGGCGGGGCTTAAGCCCCAGTTATGTTACGGTATTTAAAGTCATTCTATAAGGTTCCCACCGAGCTGGTATTGAAGGCCTGGTGGCTGGTACGGTTGGTGCGGCTGGTGGAAGGAACTCAGAAGAAGTTGGTGGCACTGTTGGTCAACCCCCCTTTAACTGTTTTGAGGTTGTATATAGGCTGCGGCCATGTTTATATATACATTTGCACTTCAACTTATATATAAAACTTTTCCAAAGAGTATATCATGGTCTCTGTCGTTATCTGTATGAATGGGATGTGTTAAAGTCCAAGAGACAAAATGGCTCAGTACTCCCTGGGTCAAGCACCTTACATCCACCCTGTTAGATTCTGGCTGTTGGGCTTCCATCATTTAGCATTTTTCCTGAAGCTCGATCGCGCTCCCGCAGTACATGTTCTCAAACACAGAATTAATTGCGTACATTCAGAATCCACGCCGTAGCATATCCAACCTGAACCACCAGTCCTGATGACAGAGTGTTTCGGCAAGCTAAAAATAGGACACTCAAGAGTTGTAAAATTTCAACACAGGAGATCTTTACAGCGTCTACGAATACCAGTGATTTCTATAAGTTGAATGTTCTGATGTCATCTGCTCATTAACACATAAAAACCACATATTTATGAGAGAAGTGTGAACAAGGCATAGGGGTCCTGGACGTAAGAAACATACATTTGCTGTGCTTAGGAAACATATATAAATATTAAACAATGGCCTGTATACCCTTCTAAGGTTTTACTAGGCCCAGCACACACAGGCGGATCCAGGGCCACCGTCAGGGGGGGACAGGGGGGACTCCCGTCCCGGGTAGCTCAGGGGCCCCGGATCTGCACAGCAGCCTCTGCTCACTGCCAGGGTTGTGATATTTCTCTGCTAGCAACCCCTCCCCCCCCCCCCCCCCCCCCCCCCGCTCAACAGGTCCTGCTATGGGGCCCGGACATTTTTGCCGTACCAGGCCCCATGATTTCTGGGCGGATCAACACGTAATTCTGCAACCAATCCAATTCAATACACATGTATGCAATATATAAATCACATGAATTCCAATAGAATGTACTTCATCCTCTTTCCACTGCGCGTGCTCGAATCTATTAACCTCGTGAGCGGTCATGATGAACCCAGTGAGCGAGGATTGCATGACCGCTCCATTTCCCTGGAAAGCTGCATTTCTGGGTTTTGGGAACTGGCCCGATCGCCAAAGGGGCGGGGGGTCGGCGTTACTGGGACCATGTTAATGTGGGGTGTCGGTCTCCCAGCCCACTTCGCCAGCGTCAGTAATACACAACGTACTCATCCATACGGCAGAGTATGGGTAGACCACTAGGGGGGTTAAAAATTTGAGCCATCCAGCCTTCCTTCGAGCCCTCGAAGACAGCTTGGCCAAACAGAGAACCAACATGTTGGTGAACTCTGTCGGATATTCATTTCTTTGTATCGACCAGGATCGATGACGCAGATGTGCCGCGTCTCGATTTTGAGGAACCTTAAGCACAGCACAATGACCTAATCGAATTAATGGGAATCGACCTGAGTATGCCCAGCAAATCTCAGCCAAATTCAAGTCATGGTATATTCAAGAGCTCATGGCATATTTAAGATTTTTCGCGAATATATTGAAGAACATTTGAAATTCGTAAAATTCTATTTGACTGTATTCTATTATATTCTGTATGCAACATGAGTGTTTGCCCAGGGCGCCATCGTGCTGGGGGGCGGCATTTTTTTTATGGCAATACTGGGCACAGGGAATGGTATTAGTAAGAACATGGACTAGTGACACTGGGCACAGAGACTCGTGATAGTAGACAGAGGGACTGGTATTACTGGGCTCAGGGACTGGTATAATTGATCACAGAGTAAAAATTGGGTCAGTATGAGACCTGTGTAGAGATGTGCAGCTCCCAAAATGAAGGGAAAGTGTGACCCCCCTGCAACAGACAAATAGAAACAAGGACATGAGACGCACAACCTAGTGCGACAAAGTAAAGTACTGTAAATGATCAAATAAAAGATAAAATACTCACAGAGTATAAAATACTCAAGAGGTGGAGTGCACGCTTACCAAGCAGTGATCTTTTCGGTTGTGATGGTTACCAGAATTATGTCACTTCCTGTTACAAATGAGATCACTTCCTGGTTACAGATGCTGTAGGGCTCAGCAGGATCAAGGGGACGCATTTGACAAAGAGCTGCCGCTCGAAACGTGCCACATTGATCCTACTAGGTTGGGCGCCTCGTGTCCTTTATTATTGTTCATATTTATTCCTCGTGTTCATATTTATTCACCATTTATGAACCTCATTCATAAGTGTGTGACATCAATATTCAAGATGGCCAACTTTTTTTGACTAGTCGAATTTGTGGGTTATTTACAAAAGCTTATTTATGACATCCCCACTCATTAAATCATCACATTTCAAGACTTCTCTAGGGTTGCACCTCCTCTCTGGAACTCTCTCTCACATGCCCACCACCAATTGTATACTTTGATCCCCAACCTATTAGATTATAAGCTCTATTGGTCAGGGTCCTGTCATAGTCTGTACCTGTACGTTATCTTGTGTTATTTCTCGACTCTTATTTAATGTACAGCACTACGTAATATGTTGGCGCTATATGGGTAAAAGTTAACAATAATATGCAGATAAAGTAAGGTCAGTTGTTCTTGCGCATTGGCGATGAGCTCCTGGTCCTTTGTACTAGGAAAACAAAACATAGAAAACCCCTCTTATCCTCTCAGATCAATTAGCTTTAGATGCTCTAAGAATTGTGATTAGTGACAGAGCTGGGTTATTTATGAGTCTGCGGTCTGCCCAGGACGGATGGGACAAGCCTTGCAGAATTCACTCCCGAGGAAATGATGGAGCAAATTCCTTGGGCTAATCCTCTTGTACAGCATGATAGATTTCCAGCAAGACATACAAATCCCTTTTACAACCCGTGGCAAAATACAATTTTAGCCCAGGAACATTTTCCAAGGTTTGGGGGAGATGAAAGGGAGATGGGGACAAGCTGGGTCACTGCGTCTCCGCACTGGATGGTATACACACAAGCAGCACCGCGCATGGTCCTGAGGAGAGAGACACACGCCGGCTTGAATGGATAAATGACATCCGCGTAAAGTGTCCAGACAGAACATCATGCGTTATTACACTGACAGATGCTGCGTCGCGGACATACTGCCAACACAGCAATGTGTAAAAGTCTCACAACCAGACTTGTCAAAACGAGACGATTCTACATTTATATGTCTACTCTGCACTGTAGTAAGGATGTGTCTACACTATGGATTTCTGCGCGGTTTCCCTGCGCGTAGGCCGCGGGGAAAACCGTGCAGTGCAGCCATCCCCTGTAATTCCCTATGGCAAATGACGTGCCAGTCTATATGGATTCACAATGCCCGGCGGGCGTTGGGGATCCAGGGGGGTCCTGTGGACTCACCAGAAACACGTACCGCGTCCAATTCAAAATGTGTTTCCGGGCACGATTTGCTTATAGAAATGTATAGGACCTATACACCCTAAAACAGTGCCCGTACAGCGGGTGGGTGCTATGGACACGTGTAGGGAAGAGCAGTGGTGTGCGGAGGGTGAAGACCGCGC
This sequence comes from Ptychadena robeensis, assembly GCA_036250615.1. NCBI lineage: Eukaryota > Metazoa > Chordata > Amphibia > Anura > Ptychadenidae > Ptychadena > Ptychadena robeensis. The sequence continues at coordinate 100,445,652 of CM070038.1, forward strand.
CCCAGCATGCAACAGGACCTCCCATGCATGTAGGAAGAGGATACCAGGGGCTCAGTCCAGGAATTGAGGAAAAGGGACAGGTTTGCTCTGTGCCCCTCTCCTCCGGCGTACATGCAGCCGGCGAGCGCAATAGCACGTGAAGAGCCCTAATTCTCATGAATTCTCCAACCTCCATGGGGGGGTGGCCAAGTTCAGAGTGGGGTGGCCTCTGCACCTGCCACATTGGGCCGCATATCTGTGGCCCTGTTGCCTCTGTGGTCACGGAGCAGCCGTGCCATTCAGCCATCCTGCACGTTCTGACCAATTCTGGGGATCCACTTTCCAGCCGTGGCCGTTCCTGTGCTAAGGAACCCGCTGAGGACCTTCCCCGATGGGCAGCAGACACAGATACAGTTGCTACTACTTGTTTGGACTCTATTGTTGGACTATAGACTGTTGCTGAGTTCCGGTTGTCACATCTGGTTGGACGTTAAAGCACCCCTCTGCCTGGGTTACGAGATCCCGTTAAGGTCTCGCTGTCCAATAAAAAGTTTTTGACAACTATCGGCTGGTTGATTCCTATGTCACTTCACACACAGGCCAATAAGGCCCCTGCTCCCCTCCTCCCCAACGGTTTTTGGGCCGTCATAGTGTAGACCCAGCCTAATGAATGTAATATTGGAACGGTGTATTGGAGTAGTTGTGGTATATTGATTTTGTTATCTTAAAAGCAATAAACCTGTATATTAATAGGTATTGCAGGATATGGTGTTTTATCTAAAAGCATATATATATTAGTTCATGTAGAAATAAACTGCTACCGAAATATTAGCATTAATGTTTACCATACAGTGCTTATCGGTAATCCATGGATCTAGTCTAGTGATCCTGGTGGATTGCTCGGGTCTGCCTCATCCAGGAGGGGGAGCTCCGGTCTTCTCTGCCTCATTCTCAGCGAATCTGCTGATGGCGAAAGATATGACTCAGATTTCTGTTCCCTTGTATCCCCTTTTTCAGGTAAGGAGCAACTTCTTACTCTTATACTATGCTGAGGTCAGATAATACACGTTTCAATTTCCCTACGATCGATGTCAGAGACGGTTGAATTTTTCTACTATCCCCTGAACATGGTATCATCACCAAAATTGCTGGAGATGTAGAGAAGGATTGTTGGAATCCCCATCTTCTCTTTCCTAACCTCCCCACCATGCCAGTCCCTGCCCCACCCCCCACCTTTTGTCTCCTTTTGAGTAGCTGCAGAGAAGGGTTGTGGGGACACTACAAAATAATGAACCTCGTTGACATCCCCACTCATAACATCATGACATGAGCGGGTTCAAGACTTCTCTAGATCCACACCCACCCACTGGAACTCTCTCCCTTGTCCTATTATGGTAGCCAAAAACGGGTTGATTTTTCTGCGATTAGACGTGTTCCAACGCTGATGTGCTGCGGGTCTGGGGCGAGGATGACTGATTGACGGAAGTCTGCCACTTCTCCACTGTAGTGCCCTGTGACTATTATGAGAGCGGTACGATATAAACAGGTCCGTTTCTCCAGATATGTGGAGTGTGTGTGGGGGGGGGGACTGCCCCCGATGCCCCACACGCATAGCACCCCCTGCTCAACAACTGGGCCACTGATACACCCCCCACTGAACAACTTGCCGAACAACAGCCGAACTATGGTACTCCCCCATCGCTAAACAGCTAGACTGGCCGTTAAATGATAGCTACCCCCCACTCAACAACTACGGTAGCACACTACCACTCAACAATTCAGCATCAGGGGGCCCGTGCAATAACCTTGATGCTAGAAATGGGCCTGGAAGGTAAACTTCTTCATTGACTCTGGCCAGCCTATAACCAAGTTGCCCAACATCCATAGTTTCTATGTTATCATTTTAGCTGATGGAGATGGAAGCCATCTTTAAGAGCGTTCCAGTTCTACATTTAGCTCACCAACAACAACCACAACATGGCCAATGGAGTGTAATAGGCATTGTACACAACACAAAATATAAATTGGCTCATAAAGCTGTAAACAAAAATGGTCCAAAAGATATCTATATACAGATCAGACAGCATGGGCCAGCAATCCAGGCTCGAAGATGTCAGTGTTGGGGTCACGGAGATGTGAGGGAAATCACTTGGTGTGAGACCCAGGAGACCCTCATACATGCTCAGCCACATGCCTCTGGCCCGTGTGAAGTTCAGAGGATGGAACATGCAGCGCTGCTCTGCTTTATCCCTCACAAACCTGAAGAGCTTCCAGTCAATGTTTGATCATGGTGAGCCCTCGGGGGCCCAACCTTGCTAGAGAACCCAAACACAATCGCTCATTTATAGAAAGACAAGTCCATGGCAGCCGGAAAGAAGCTGCTTTAATTATGAACTGCATCAAGTCAATCCATTTGTGCCTGCCGGGCACGCGGTTACTGGGCTAGTCATTATTTTAAATTAATCCTTCACTGCCACAGGCAGCAACAATGGACCCTCGTACCATCAACCACGTTTATGAAGAGAATGCCTGCTGATATTTTATGTTAACTACTTCAGTAGAAGTCAATGTAGAGTCTTCTCCAACAACAACAACCGGGCGAAATTGGTTGTGGCCTACATGTAAAACCCAACTTCTAACCAACGCGTCCGAAGTTTGGCATAGACTTGAGTTTGGCCATTTCATGAGCCTCCACTGGAAACATTTACTAACTTTGAGATGGAGGAAAGGAGAAAAAACAAAAGAAGAACTGAAAGGTATATACTACATTCGTCAACAAGAGTTCCATGCAGGGGTGGTCCCAGGCAGATTAGTGCCCTGGGCAAGCACCCCCTTGCCCCCTGCCGGAGCGAGACCTCGGTGTGGGGAGGGGTTGCTGTTGACCAGCACTTCTCCAGAGATGAGCATCTATCTCCCCTTCACTGCCACAGGCAGCAACAATGGACCCTCGTACCATCAACCGCGTTTATGAAGAGAATGCCTGCTGATATTTTATGTTAACTACTTCAGTAGAAGTCAATGTAGAGTCTTCTCCAACAACAACAACCGGGCGAAATTGGTTGTGGCCTACATGTAAAACCCAACTTCTAACCAACGCGTCCGAAGTTTGGCATAGACTTGAGTACGGCCATTTCATGAGCCTCCACTGGAAACATTTACTAACTTTGTGATGAAGGAACTGGAAGGTATATACTACAGCAAGAGTTCCATGCAGGGGTGGTCCCAGGCAGATCAGTGCCCTAGGCGAGCACCCCCTTGCCCCCTGCCGGAGCGAGACCTGGGTGTGGGGAGGGGTTGTTGTTGACCAGAACTCCTGCAGGGATGCATGCTGATATTTTATGTTAACTACTTCAGTAGAAGTGAATGTAGAAGTGTAGTGGCCCGAGAAACGGTCACTAGACTGTATATATGCATTGTGTGTTATAGGCAGTGTATAATACTGTTTATGCTGTATATGCCATATATTGTTGTGTCTCCCTGAAAAGGGTTGCACCTGTTGTTTACGAAAAGCTGGGACCATGACTCATGTCTGGGTGTATACTTATTCCTTCCCTCCAAAATGTAACAAATATAGTCCAGCCCAGCCAGGCCTTATGCCTGCCCCATTGCTAGGACATAAATAGAAGTCCTTTAGAAGCTTCTGGGCTTTTTCCTGGCTTCTTCATGCTTCTCCTGTGATGATTCCCTATGCCTGAACCCCATCCCTGCCTCTGGGTGATGGTGAAAGCGTGTAAATATTCCTAAAAAAACTGTAAATAGCCCCCACCTGCTGGCATGGACTTGGAGTTATTTGGGCTGCAAGCGGAAAATGGTAATCGGCTAGAGGACATCCACCTTAAAGAACCTGGCTGCGTGAGTGGTTACACACACTACACTAGCACGCGAGAGTCTTCTCCAACAACAACCGGGCAAAATTGGTTGTGGCCTGTGCCCTCTACCAGTTCTGCTGTGTCACTTCCCAAACCTCAGAGGATCAGAACCTTTCGTAGATCAGCTCCCTCTGCTGGTGGTAGAGATGGTGGCACGCGATGTGACTCCTGCTCCCTCTGCTGGGCGATACCTGATTAGCTCTCCTTATTACACACCTGGAGCCCTGTCCAAACAGACCACCTGACCAACAGGAAGTTGCCTTAACAAGGAGGTCTTTCAGTCTCTGTTTCACAGGCTCTGCTTACATCCCTCTGCTTTATTGTTACTGACCCCTGGGCTGTTTTTGACTACCCTGCTTGCCGCATGCCCTAGTCAGTGCTATAGTCATAGCCTGTCTGACTACGTCTCTGTCTGCCGTCTCTGTACTTCGCCTTGGAATTCTGATGTCTGCCGCTGCCAGTAAGTGTAGCTAGGGACCACAACCTGGGGGTTCCCCGACACAGAACCCATGACTCCTTGTGAGGTGCTCTGGTGAATATCAGGGGATTGAATTTCCTGCACCCCAATCAGACAGTTGTTCACCAATCCTATAGCTCCAGGTGGTACTTTGCGATATGGCAATCCACCCATTTAATGAGGATCTGTCATGCTCACCATTGCCCATTAACCTCTGTATAGCAGTGTGTTTGGGTGTGCGCCTGTGTTTGGTTTTCCTGTCCTTCTGCAAGTGTATTTATGCCAATAGTGACCCGGACTGATTACACCCAAGCACTATGCCAATTGGGCAGCAGGAAATTCAAAAATGTCCTGCAGCGGGGTCCCTGGATTGTGCTGTAGGGAGGCTGGGGATGCCGTTTGTCTGAATAAAAGATCAGCTGGAAAGGATCCCTCCGGCAGAGAGGACATGCCTCCTGCTACGGACGCTCCCCTGAGGCTGGCTGGGGTCACCAAAAATGCAGAGGGATCGCTGGCGGGGTAACTACCTAACAGTAGACCAGATTTCCATGTCCCAATAAATATGCACTGGCGACATTTTCGGAACTACGAAATCTTATCACCAGCATCTCCACCAGGAATCAGACTAAAGCTTGGGATTTAGCACCTCAGCGGAAAGCTGGAAAGCGGTCCCTGGAAAGTCTGATACCGACTTCTAGAATAGATTCCTGAGCTCCTGTGAACGATCATTAACACTCATTCTCTTCCAGCGCTGCACAAGATTTTCTTTTTCCGACGAGTTATTTCTTCTCTAACGAACTTTGTAGAATTATTTTTACGTTCCCCCTTTCCCTAACGATCGTTGGTCCTGGCAGAGAGAAGCTATGAATCACCGGGATGACCTAATGGAGTACGGCGCACATTGATTACTAATAATATACAGATCGCCAATTGTAAGAAAATGAAACGAGTCTCCAACATCTGGAAGATGGAGTCATTTATCTCAATCTAATGTGGAGTGCAGAGGAATTCAGCTGTTGGAGTTGTATGGATTCCAGCAATTTAGCTCGGTCAATGGACCCTTCATCGTTTAATCCAGTGGTTTCCAAACTGGGGGGCGGGGCCCCTGGGGGGGGGGCACAAAGGTATTCCAGGGGGGCGCTGGCCCCTTATTCTTAACCTGTGTTTATATAGAGAGGGGGGACTCAATAATATTAAATAGAAAAGGGGGGCCCTGCAAGGAAAGTTTGGGAACCACTGGTTTAATCTAACGTCTACAATTGGCACAATTTTGTTGTTGACTAAATGATATAAAGTATAGGTGGCCATATGCCGTTCGATCATGAATGAAGACCACACACTGTGTACACCAGGTGCCGGCTGGGGGATGCTGACAGGCAACCCTGAGCGTGGGACACAGGATGGCTGCAAAGAAGGGGCCCCCCGCACTGTACACAGCAACCCATGCTCGGCTCCCAGATCTCAGCTCTGCCTGTCAGCTGAGAGCTGGGACAAAGGAAAAGGGATGGAGTTGAGCACGGGCTGCTGAGCAGGGGGGAAGCCTCCCTTAGTTCTGCCTGTCAACTGAGAGCCAGGACAAAGGAAAGGGGATGGAGTTGAGCACGGGCTGCTGTGCAAGGGGGAGCCCCCCTCAGCTCTGCCTGTCAGCTGAGAGCGGGACAAAGGAAATGGGATTAAGTTAGCAGGGCGTGCCTGTGAAGGGGAGACCCCTCAGCTCTCTGCCTGTCAACTGAGAGCCAGGACAAAGGAAAGTGGATGGAGTAGAGCAGGCTGCTGACAAGGGGGAGCCCCCTCAGCCTGCCTGCCAGCTGAAGAGCCGGGACAAAGGAAATGGTATGGAGTTGAGCACTGGCTGTGCGCAGGGGAGCCCCCTCAGCTCTGCTGTCAGCTGAGAGCCAGGACAAAGGAAAGGGGATGGAGTCGAGCACGGGCTGCTGTGGCGGGGGGGGGGGGCCCCCCTCATTTACAGCCATCCTGTGTCTCACTCTCAGTGCTGTCTGTCAGAAGCTCCGGGTGTACACAGGACCAGGGTCCCCATTGAATGGGAATTGATGTGCAGTGGGTATCAGTGCATCCCTCAATGCAGCTCTCAGCTCTGCTTGTCAGCTGAGAGCTGGGACAAAGGAAAGGGATGGAGTCAAGCATGGGCTACTGTATGGGGGGGAGCCCCCTCCTTTGCAGCCATCCTGTGTCACGCACTCAGTGCTGCCTGTCATCATCTTCAGCCAGTGTTGTGAGATATTTCAGGCCAAACTGAAGGCCTAAAGGACCATTACAGTACCACCAACTCCGGCAGACCATACAGCTGTTGAAGCAGATTGTATACTTCAAACTTTCCTTGCAGGGCCCCCTTTTTCTATTTAGGAACTTTATCGAGCCCCCCCTCCCTATTCAAACACAGGTTAAGAATGAGGTCTAGCGCCCCCTTGTAATACCTTTGTGCACCTCTAGGGGGACCCTCCCCCCAGTTTGGAAACCACTGGTACACAGGTCGATACCGTATTCATCTTAATGTTTGTTAATTTTTGCTATGTATAAATGTATAACAGGGGTGTTTCTATAGCTATGCGCAATATGCATGCGCATAGGGCCCTACCCAACATAAGCAGCATACTCGTTCAGTTCAGGAAGGAGTCGGCGATCACTCTGGTCTCTGACGATGGGGTGGGGATATGGTATTGGTGGGCAGGAGGAAGGAGGAGCAGCCAATTAGAGATGGTCACATTTTTCGACTTGCTAACATTGTAAGCTGATTGCAAAGCCCCTGAAAATGGTATCATCACCAAAATTGCTGGAGATGTAGAGAAGGGTTGGAGGAACATTTGAAAATTTTTTTTTTGCTCTAGCACATGGAGTTTCTGCATAAATTAAGTTCAAAGTCGAAATTCCGTTTTTTGAAATTTTTACTTGACTTTGAACTTAATTTGTGAAAAAACTATTTGTGTAAGAGACATACTTTCTTTTTTGGAGTGTACCCCCAACCCTTCACTACATCTCCAGCAAGTTTGGTGATGATACCATGTTCAGAAGCTTTGCAATTAAGTCGAAACCGTCGAAATGGTCGAATTTTTGAAAAACAATTCGACCATCTCTACAGCCAATGACACCCCTGCTCAGTTGGCAGGGGGCCCAATCCAAGAAACTTGCAGTCCACAAACTGCACTGATGTATAATAATATATTGATCCGCCCAATCGCGCAAAGCGATGTTGTGACCCAGGGAGGAAAAGACACGATTGGGCGGATCAATATAGTATTATACATCAGTAAGGAAAACGACCGACTCACCAGACCGACCTTTTCGCCGATCTGAACTGAACGTTTAAAAAAAAAATAATAAAACAAAGTCATTGACTTTTTTTTATTTTAATAAACGTTTTAATGCGGTGGCTTTATTGCCAATCAAATTTGACAGAGCTCGTTAAAGCGCCGCACGCCAAAGACTGCGAATATACAGGCCGCTCCTTGGCAGCGCTCCTTTATAGAGCGCATTAACCCGCAGATGGAAATGAAAAAGTCCTGTCAATAAAGAAAAAAAAAGTGGAAGGAGCGGCTTTTATTTCAGCCGAGTTTGTAAGTCGCCGGCCCGTGTGTTAAAATTTAAACGAGAGCGAGGTTTACGGCGCTTACTAATAAATACTCTGCGGACGCGGGAAGCATGTTCCCACTTTATGAAACGCGGAATACGGTTTTGGTGAGCGAGTTACATTAGCAATAATTGTCCCTGTTAAGGGATTTTTTTGGCAGCGGATCATGCGGTATTGCGTTTAATGTGCGCGTAATCATCAAATAACAAGCGGCCCCGGAGCTCGGAGAGATGTTGGCTGGAGTTACGCGCCGCGCTGCCTAGGTATGGCCGCGGCTGTGCTTTATGGTCCGCGAGGCCCAACACCCCCGCCCATTACGATGAAGGTCAGTAGGATCGCCCTTTGTCTGTGATGACTAGTGCCGGTGTAAACTCTGTTATATATGGATATAAAGATGCCGGCCAATACCATTGCTGTAATTCTTATATACATTTGTCAAATGGAAGCAGAGCTCAGATTAGTATGTAGATAAACAGCACCAGGAGCTAACGCAAAGCATGCTGAGAGGAGCGGAGAGCAGAGAGGAAGGCTGGTCAGCCTTTTGCTTTTCTTGTACTTGTCCCAAGGCCTGATCGCTATGCACAATATGTATGTGCATAGGGCCCTGGTGGCCCCCGGCACCATCCCTCCCCCACAGGGAGAGACCTGTACAGGCATGCTGCTTGTGTCTGCTGATAGTGGGGTTGTGGTTATCGGATATTGGTGAGGAGGAAAGAGGAGCAGGGGCCCCATCCAAGAAACCTGCACAGGGCCTAGATCTGTACAATCACAAAATCCAGGCCAGAAGCATCAGAGTTGCTGATAACAGGCAGGAACACTGATGCCTGCAAGCAGTGTGGGAAGTTAGAATGGACATTAAACTTACTTGATTGTGCCAGAAGTGACATTGTGGAGTGTCACTGCTGGTCTTTGGAAGTGACACTCTGCACCAGCACTTCCGCATTACAAATACAGGAAGTGACACTTTGCACCAGCACTTCTGCGTTCCAAATACAGGAAGTGACACTCTGAACCAGCACTTCCGCATTCTAAATACAGGAAGTGACACTCTGCACCAGCACTTCAGCATTCCAAATACAGGAAGTGACACTCTAGGAATCATTTCTGCTCATTGCAATGAATTGGCATTTATTTTTAATCACTGGAGTAGAAGAGAAGTGTTCATCTTGTGGAAAGCCATATGGAAAGGATTGTATGTATCAAGGACACGGCACAAGGGGTATGGAGGCACACGGTCAATGGCCTACCAATAGGCAATGGATGGAGTATGGACTCCCATCAGAACTGACTGTGAAATGCTGGGCTTTCTTAATGTTCTCAGCACACAGCCAGTGCACTCTATTACATCAGCACTCATCCTCACAGCCAGACACTTGTACTGCCAGATCTCCTTCCAATTGTTGTCTCCTTTGCTAATTTCATGGCGTTTAGTCACATCAGTGTTCTCACCGTCGATACGGGAAGAGAAACTCATCATCGGCGGGCCGGCAGACCGTACTCATGAGCGCATAGATTTTCTTCATCAATTGTAATGCGTCTCCTGAGGCAGAAACACTGAGTCACATCAGAACCCAACTTGACCCCCTGCGAAAGTTTACACGCGCATCAGCCTTGCCCGGTAATGGAGACGGCTTAATCAATGGGGTCTTGTAGGTTATTGTCATTAAGTAACTTCCAGACAATGAACGGTGCTGGGGGCTATCGAATGTACACCAGACGCTCTGAAACGGGTGACAAGGACGTGCTACAACATAGGGTCACGGCGTATGACAACCAGTCTCTGTAATCACCTGCAAATCTATGATGTAGTGTTTTTGAAAAATTACTTGTTGCTAACTATGAAGGTTATGTAATTATGTTTTTGAAATCACATGTCCATATTGCCCATGTGGCTGCAGAATGTACACCCTGACATGAAGGGGAACCCAATTGGGGAATGGGTGTTTGGCAGGGTGGTCTCCAAAGGAAAGGGGGATTATGGAAGCGGGGTCTGGGGGTAGAGAAGGTGACAAAATTTAGGTCTTCCAATTTTTGCCTGTAATGTACAGCTTCATCCAAGGGTGGAGGAATGACATGAATAATCCCTTTATGATAGGGTATAATACCCCTGATACAGAGGGGTACCTGTAGGAGATTGGCGGTCTTGAAAGGAAGGGGGGTTTAGGGGTGGAGAAGGTGATACCTGTCTGAAAAGACAACTTTTTAGGTGTTCAGTATCTTGCCAGTCTTTGGATGTTAGGTGGAGAAAGTCAACAGCGTAATGTACCCCCTAATATGGAGGGGTACCTGTAAGTGATAGGGTGTTTGGTTAGGTGGTCTTTAAAGGTAACGGGGTACATATAAGGTTGGTTTAGGGGTGGAGAATGTGACAAATATCTGAAAATACATCTTTTCTTCAGTATCTTGCCGGTCTTTGGATGTGTGGTGGAGGACATGAATAATTCCTTACTGAACCATTTTTGATGTCACCAGTTACACTGTTATGTACCCCCTGATATGGAGGGGTACCTGTAGTAGGAGATAGGGTGCTCAACTAGGTGGTCTTTGAAGGAAAGGGGAAATAGATGGTTAGTTTAGGGGTGGAGAATGTGACCTGTTTGAAAAGACATCTTTTTGGGTCTTCATTTTCTTGTAGGTCTTTGGAGGTGGGGTGGAGGAATGACATGAATAATTCCTTTCTGAGCCATTATTGATGTCACCAGTTACACTGTTATGTACCCCCTGATATGGAGTGGTACCTGTAGGAGATAGGGTGCTCAACTAGGGGTGGAAAAGGTGACACCTGTCTGAAAAGACATGTTTCTAGGTCTTCATTTTCTTGCCAGTCGTTGGATGTGGAGTGGAGGAATGACATGAATAATCCCTTCCTGAACCATCATTTATGTCAACAGTTACAGTGTAATGTACCCCTGATACAGAGGGGTGCCTGTACGAGATTGGGTGCTCAACTAGGTGGTCTTCAAAGGAATGGGGCATCATGGTTGGCCTAGGGATGGAGAAGGTGACACCTGTCTGAAACAACATCTTTTTAGGTCTTCATTATCTTGCAAGTCTTTGGATGTGGGTTGGGGAAATTACATTAATAAGCCCTTCCTGAACCATCATTGATGTCAACAGTTACACTGTTATGTACCCCCTGACATGGAGGGGTACCTGTAGGAGATAGGGTGCTTTGATAAGTGGTCTTCGAAGGTGGGGTGGGGGGGACAAAGGAGGGTGGTCTAGGGGTGGAGAAGGTGACACCTATCTGAAGACACCTTTTTAGGTCTTCAGTATCTTGCTGGTCTTTGGATGTGGGTGGGGAAGTTACATGAATAAGCCATTTCTGAACCATCATTAAAGTCAACTGTATGTACCACCTGACATGGAGGGGTACCTGTAGGAGATAGTGTGCTTGGAAGGAGGAAAGAGGGACCATGGAAGGTTGGTTTAGGGGTGGAAAAGGTGACACCTATCTGAAAAGACACCTTTTTAGGTCTTCAGTATCTTGCTGGTCTTTGGACGTGCGGTAGGGAAAGGACATGAATAAGCCCTTCCTGAACCATCATTGAAGTCAACTGTTATGTACCACCTGACATGGGGTACCTGTAGTAGATAGGGTGCTTGGAAGGAGGAAAGAGGGACCATGGAAGGTTGGTTTAGGGGTGGAAAAGGTGACAAATAGCTGAAAAGACTTTTTAGGTCTTCAGTATCTTGCCAGTCTTTGGATGTGGGGTGGAGCAATGTCAACAAAAAATTGCCCCATTACCCCCCGTGTTAATCGTATGCCTTGATGAGGATGTTGCGCATCCTATACAGAAGCATGACCTCCCATTCCGCCTGTTCAAACAGCTTTCAGCGGGTCCGCCGGCCGAGATGCTAACACAGGGCAGTACAACCTCCGCTGTCCGCTCGGCCGGCAGACCCACTGAAAGCCGTGTGAACAGGCGGGGCGTGAAGTCATGCATATGTATGGGGCATGCGATTAACGCAGGGGGTATCGGTGCATCTCTTAAAAACGCCATTATGTCGAAAAAAATAAGATACGTCTTTAGACCAAGCCACCCTGAGCATGGCTTCAACAACACTTGGTTAGATAGCAGCTAAGTCTACTAGTCACTCAGAAAGCTTCTCTGGTATCTTACCGTGCAGCGCGTCACTGGAAGCAGAAGATTGGGGGACTTTCTGTGCAAACCGCTGTCTGGAAGGGGAACCTGCTGTGTGCAATCCCATAAACCTGCAGACAGAAGATGTTATAACATGGCGTCAGACATGGGCTACCGTTGTTGGAGAACGTAGAGCTTGACCTAGTGCACCATATGAGTGCCTGAACCCTGAATGATGAATGAGGCAATAATTTAACAATTTGTAAGCTGGCCATACACCTTTAGATCTCTCTGTCAGATATCCTTTAGATCTACCAACAACTATGTAGTGCCGGGTCCTCTGTGATTGAACACTAGTAGACTTGATGGTTTAGGAAGTCCCTCATATTACATGGTTTGGGTAAAACAAAAGGAGATCTAAAGGAAATCTGACAGAGAATTCTAAATGTGTATGTAGATATAACTTACATATTGTAAGGACTTAAGGAAGGAAGATTAGAAATGATGGAAATCTCCAATTAGAAAATTTATTGGTAGACCCAGAATTAGAAACGGCCCCAACTATAAGCCAACCGACCCTTAAGCCCCCCATACACCTTTAGATTCCTCATTACAATTTCCATCAGATCTACCAACAACTATGTAGTATAGTGACCTCAATAATAGAATACATAGTGATTGGAAGGTATATATCACTGCTATGTAGTGTCGGGTCCTCCC
>CM070038.1:100509127-100524743 GCA_036250615.1 Ptychadena robeensis
GTTTCCCCAAGGTGCAAAGTTACTGACTACTTGTCTCTTAGGATTTGTAAGTTGTCCATGAGCTTTGCCATTGGCCGAACCAAAAACAAAAAGAAGAGAGAGAGAAAAGAGTCCAACTGTCTCAAATATAACTCAGGATGTTCAAAGCTCTCCACGGGCCGGCATGTCAGTCACATAGTAGATTAGTAAGGGCTTGGGTTAAATCTGTTTACCCAGTCACGTTTCGGTTACATTTAAAGCAATAGCCGCAGAACGAGGAGTGGGGCGGCCGGTGGGCGCTGTTGGTGCAGCAGGAGGAGGATCGGCGTCGTTGCTCTGGCACAGGCTGGTGAAACAGGAGACTGCGAGTGACGCAGATGGCATGGGATAAACTAGTATTCCAACATCCCTAAACTATGCGCCTGCAGATAGCAGCTGAGGACAGGTATTAAATGACTCCTGCTCCCTGCCAACACCTCTTCAACAGGAAAATTGGCAGTCTTTCCATACCAACACCTCCAACGCTTCTTTAGTTTATTAGTCACAAGTTCTCCTAGAGAAGCGTTAGCAAACTAGGTGCAGATGGAGATCGCTGCAAACTCCCGGCCAACTTCTACTCCATGTTTGTTCTCTTTCTGAGTGGCTGCTCCAGTCTAACTTCTTAAGCTAGCCATACACGTGTCGGATTCCATGTCCAATCGATACATCATCCGATCGATTCCGGTGATTCTGCCGGGAATCGCAGGTGTGATCAATCGACCAATTAAGAGTATCCATCGCAGCATACCACCTTGTCCGAGCGGATTCCGGCACGATTCCATGTCCGATTCCATGTCCGATTCCACCTCCGATTCCACCTCACAAATGGCAACTCCCCCTGATCCGGGCAGAATCGGATGAGAAAGACCAACATGTTGGTTCTCCGTCGGATCCGATTCTGAGCCCCTGAACGATCGGACCTGATCGATCGGACAAGGTGGGCTGCATGCGATTCCAGCACAATCGTTTGGCGTGCACGCGCCCGGAATCGACCGTGCCGGAATCCGGTGCGAATCCGACACGTGTATGGGGGCCTTTAGTAAAGATACTTTGGTGTCACGGTGAGGCGTTGCCCAAGGTCAGGGGTCGGCAACCTCAAAAGAGCAATTTTGCTCCGTTAAAAATAGTCTGGAGCCGCAAATAATAACATATTCGCTCTCTGCGTTGTGCGTTACCATATTTTCTTCCATGAAAGTTGCAGCATGGTCAAGTCAGGTCTTCTGTTTTTGGTGAGGGGATCCTCCAGGAGGGAAGAGTGTGGCTTGGTCCCCCTTTGTGCTACATCACCCTCTCTATTTCTAGGGACCAACACTCCTTGCCTGGGAACGACCATCTAGGGCAGTAGTGGGCAACTGAGGTGATATGGAGGGCCACAAGTGCGGCCCCCGGCATCACTAAAGGGCCGCACATAACATGTAGGACTGCCAAAGTTGATGAGGAAAGCAAGGTCAGTGTGTGACCACTACACATGGTGATATATGGAATGCCCCATATACATCAACAAAGGTTAAGTGCCTCATAGATATTATCAAAGTAGTCTAGTGGAAGCACTAGGGTCTGGGTCACTCATTAGCTTTCATGTATGCCACTTAGCGTGCTCAGCTGGAGGCTCAGCGGGTCCCTGTCCTTCTCTTACCGCTCTAAGAAGTTCCCAGATGAGGAGGCATCCCCGACCCAAAGTGCCAACTAGAGATGGTCGAATTTTTCAACTTCCTAATTTTGTGAGCTTATTGCAAAGCCCCTGAAAATGATATCATCACCAAAATTGCAGGAGATGTAGAGAAGGGTTGTAGGAGCATTTGAAAAAAAAAAGTTTTGTTTTAGCACATGTCATTTTTGCATAAATTAGGTTCAAAGTTAAAGTCAAAATTCCGATTTTTTAAATTTTTACTTGATTTTGAACTTAATTTGTGAAAAAACTATTTATGTTAAGGCCCCCATACACGGGTCAGTTTCCCACCGGATTCCGGCCCGATCGATTCCGGGCGCGTGCGCGCCAAACGATCGTGCCGGAATCGCGTGCAGCCCACCTTGTCCGATCGATCAGGTCCGATTGATCAGGGGCCCAGAATCCGATCGTATAGAGAACCAACATGTTGGTTCCATCAGATTGATTCAGGGCCGAATCAGGGCCAATCGGGCACGTTGGTGGTGGACATCAGATGGATCACCAGCAGATCTGCACAGAGGAGTGTGATCGATTGGACACGGAATCGTGCCGTAATCCGTGGGACAAGGTGGTATGCAGCGATGGATACTCTTAATTGGCCGATTGATCACACCTGCGATTCCCGGCAGAATCGCCGGAATCGATCAGGGGAGTGATCAATTGGCCATGGAATCCTACACGTGCATGGCTAGCTTTAGAGACATACTTTCTTTTTTGCTGTATACCCCTAACCCTTCTCTACATCTCCAGCAAGTTTGGTGATGATACCATGCTCAGGGGCTTTGCAATCAAGTCGAAACCGTTGAAATGGCCGAATTTTTGTAAAAAAATTCGACCATCTCTAGTGCCAACGGTTGGGCACCTAGGATCTAGGAGGCCCAATGTCCCGAGCCCGGTCAATGCCATGCCCGCTGCTGTTGTACCATCGGCATGGTGACCGAAAACCCCATCTTGCACGCATAGCCTGGTAGGACATTCACGAGGAGTTAACTAGTTGAACTAGCTGATGGCCGTGCAGGTTGGAGCTTCTCTCCCTGTGCGCGTGCAGACTGGCGTGCACACAGGGAGAGAAGCTCCAAGCTGCAAGACCATCGGCATTCCCAAGCTCATCGCTAAGTACTGGAGACATGCCAAGGAATTGATGCCAACAGCTTTAGAATGGGAACGTCCTGCTATTTACTTATCACTTTTGTAAGTAAAATAACAGATGTGTCAGTAGAGATGGTCGATTTTTTTATTTCAACTAACGCTGACTTTGTGAGTTATTCACAATTTGCGAAGCATCTGAAGGAGATGTAGAGTTGGGTTGTCTAAACATGAATAAGTATTGCTCTAGCACATGTAATTTTTGCATAAATCAAGTTCAAGCACAAGTTGAAATTTACATTTTTGACTTGACTTGAACTCACCATATAGACACTCCATTGTATAAGAGGCACCATGTATCTGATCCCTGAACAATACCTGCAGGGAACTGCCACTCTCTGTGCTCTGACCGGCAGAACAGGAGGTGGCGAAGCTGTCAGAGGCAGCTTAAACCTAGCTGTCATAGGGCATGTTTCCACTTCTGCGTTATCCCGCGGTTTGAATTGCGGCGCGGTGCCTGAAAGAGATCGCGAGCACCCATCTATGTCTCAAACCGTGGCACGGACCTGCAGGCAGGAAGTGCCAGGTGTGGCAAAATGTCCTGTCCCAACCTCCTACTTCCTGCCTGATCGCTCCCATAGAGAGTGAATGGGTGCGGTTAAGAAGACGTGATTTTTAACCCCATCCACTCATCTCATTCCACGACCGTCCGAGGTCCCTGATCCCAAATGCGGTAAGTCATATTTCAGATCGTAGGCCACACTGCGTCCACGGTGGACCGCAGATGTGGAGGTGACCCCATTCAAAATGTATTGCCATGATCGCTCGTGATTAGAGATGGTCGAATTTTTCGACTTGCTAACTTTGTGAGCTTATTGCAAAGCCCCTGAAAACGCAAAATTGCTGGAGATGTAGAGAAGAGTTGGGGAAACATTTGAAAGAAAAAAGTATGGCTCTAGCACATGTCGTTTTTGCATAAATTAAGTTCAAAGTTAAAGTCGAAATTCCGATTTTCGAAATTTTTACTTGACTTTGAACTTAATTTGTGAACAAACTATTTGTGTTAGAGACTTACTTTCTTTTTTGGAGTATACCCCCAACCCTTCTCTACATCCCCAGCAAGTTTGGTGATGATACCATGCTCAGGGGCTTTGCAATTAAGTCGAAACCGGCGAAATGGTCGAATTTTAGAAAAAAAATTCGACCATCTCTACTCGTGATCACCACGCCACAGTCAAAACCTGTCCTGTAAACAACACAACAGAAGAGTATATAGGCCCCTACACACGTACAGAGTGGGGGCCGACAGATGAGCGGTGGTGTGCAGCATGATGATGTCATCATGCTGCTTTCCATCGCTCACAGCATTGGTGGACACCCTTTGTGTGCCGACCATTAGTTTCAATGGGGACGCCGGTCCCCATTGAAACTAATGGCATCAGCCAGAGATTTACGTCGGTCGGCGGCAATATCGCCCGCCGCTTGTTGCGTGTGTGGGGCTGCCTTATCTTTCGAAATTGACAAAAGTCTGGGTGACATTAAGACAGGTATGTTCCCTTGTTCCTGAAAAATTTCCCAGTGGGGATAGAGAAAAAGGCAAGGAAACCAAAACTCAAAAGTTTTAAAAAGTTTAGCTTTAGCAACACTTTGGTTTTGTCATAATCCTTCTGCCTGATCTCTGAACTCCTAGTAAATGTCCTGACTATAATTCCCAAGTAACAGCAAATGCTCTGATTCCTTCGAGTCGTTTTATCATTCGAGTTGTTTCTTAAAGAGAACAGCAGCGACGTGCGAATGACTCCTCTTTAGTCCTGTGCCAAGCAATCCTATGCTCCATTTGGTTGCCGCAGAGTAATCCACCCGGCAGACGTGTGAGATGCCATATGCTGGTGAACGGTGATGGTAATTAGTCCCCCTTGGAGAACAATACTTCGCCACCGTTGCTCCTGACACCTGTTCCTTCAAAGAACTCTTTTTGCTGAACCGATGCACAACACGGAGGTACACGGACGCCGCGCACCTCATCGGATTCTGTGATATCGCCGCACGTGCTTTCAAGTCAGTTTACTGTACGGTAATAAAGTTCTGATGCTAAACCTGATGTAAAGAGAACCGAGAAGCGGCGTGTTCCATAGTGTTGAGCTTGAATATTCGAATGGCGAATATTTTTCGCGAATATCGGCAATTCGAGAATTCGCCAATATCTCGAATATGTCGGCAGATATTCGCAATTCTGAATATTCGCAATACGGGCATGTATTGCGAAAATAATATTCGCATTGCGAAAATAAACATAGCATGTGGCCATTCATTTTAAAGATTTTTGTGATGCGAATATGATTTTCGCAATACATGGTCATACCGCGAATATTCGAATTTCCGAATATAGAATCGAATATTAGTAGAATTATTCGCGAAATATCACGAATTTGAATATTGCCTATGCCGCTCATCACTAGTGTTCCACGGCAGCAAAACAGTTTACCATTTGGACTTATTATTGTTAACTTTTACGTATATAGCGCCAACATATTACGCAGCGCTGTACAAAATATTAGAGATGAGATGCCACACAAGATAACACAAAGGTACAGGTTATGTCACAGGAGGAGTGGCGATATTGGGTTTACAGTCTGAAGGTCCCCATACACGCTTCAATCCGTGGGCCATTTTGTGGCCGATCGACAGGCGCGCGCTCGCATTATCTATTGCCCACGGATCGCGGGTGCCCACATGGATTAACCAATCCATGTGGCCAGAATTCTCCCATTACTTTGTCTCCATTCAATGTAATGGCCGTCACACCAAGGGACCTGTCGATCTGCCAGGCAGATCTAAACGTGTGTGGGCACCTTAAAGCCCCCCATAAACGGGTGGATACCTGTGCGATCAACCCGCAATCAATTGCAGTGTGGTGACTTCACCAGGCTGCACCACTTTGCACATCGATTGCTGATCCTGTGTACACCCTACGGAAAAGATCTTACAACACCAGCTGGAAGCTGCTGAGAGGCAGAGCTGACAGGCAGAGCTGCACTGCTCGGCTCTGCCCCATTTCCTGCGCCCAGAAGGTGTGTGTCATTGCAGTTATTGCAGTATGTCACCTGTAGTCATTTCACATTGGGTGGCATTCTAGTAGGATTATTTGGCCCATCATTCCATAGTATGAATAAGGGCTCGAAGCCACACGTCCCTCAGATGACCTTTTCCCCAGGAGGCCTCGACCGGAAAGCCAAGCCCCCCAGGTACTAAGGTCCAGGTGCCCCTTTCCCTAGGTGACCGTGGCCGAAGCCTACTCTCCCAAGTACTAGGGGCTCGAAACATGGAGAGACTGCCGGGCTGGAGCAGTAAGCAGCCTCTCCCCACCACATTCCGGGGCAATCGAGAAGGACTTTCAACCCATACTAGTGAACAGAGACAACACGTCTAACATGTCACCCTAAGGGTGGCTGTAAAAGTGTCTGAAGCCAGCATCGCATGCTATCTCACCCCCCAGCTGCACGCACGCCGGGATGCACGGTTGGGGAAACTCAGCCAGAGCCCCTATGTGCAGGGACCTGGCTCCTTCCTCTCTCCTCCCAGTGGGTACCACCTCGGAGGTGGAGCCCCTCTTTATATACCCGAGCTGCCCCAGGGCATCCTGGTCCGGCGTATTGAAGGGGCCCACACCCTGGCTATACAACTCCCGGCCACTACACTTCCTGAGTTTTAAACCCAGAAAACATGCGGGTGTAACAGGTAACATACAGAGGTTTACATCATATACTGAACATTAGACCTTCATTTATATATTTCAGGGCATTTCTACTGAGACATCACAAAGTATTGAAGACACGCCAAGGTGTCAGATGGTGAGATGGTGAAATTGTATTATTGTTTTTTTTCTCAACTAGCTGACTTTGTTAATTAATTGCAATGCCCCTGAACATGGTATCATTCAAAAATCTGTTGTGGTAAATAGTTGTAGGAGTGCGACAATAAAAAGAAAGTTGTGGGGAAGACCATGCACAGGCCGCACCTGAACCCACACTAGAGATCCTCACTGGGGGTAAATGAAGATTTGGAGATGGATGTAAGCTCCGTCCCCTTTTGAATGGGAAGAGAGAGGCGTCTGTTGTCTGAGCTGGCAGTCGCCCCTTTTCAATGAGCAGCATGTTCTGAGACCAAAATAAAAATGTTGACATGGGATGTCCTTACCGCCGGCAATTAACAGGCTGCCCTCATCTTGTAATATGAATAATGTTGCATCACTGATACCGGAGGGGGGATGAGAGGCCGGGATCCAGATGGTGGAAGTGGTGGATTTTTGCAGAACACACAATGCTTTATGGACGAGTCAGCGGGAAAGGGGAAATGGTAAACCCCGGCCTGGCTAGACTGGCTGAGAGGGGTCTGAAGGAACATTATCTGATGAATCTGATTTTTTCTGGCTGCCAAATGAACTCTCTGCGTGCCAATGTACGCCACCCTCTATGGGAGTGAAGCTTCTCGTACTGACACCTAAAGAAATGGTCAATGTGTCAGTAACACCTTCTAAGATATTCAGCGAGTGATGCGTTCTGCCTAAATGGAGCGGGAGTTGATATTTTCAACGCATTAAGGCTCCCATACACGTACCCTGGCCGAATTTTTAAGGCAAAATCGGTCACAGGTGCCCACATGGGGTTACAGATCCTAGTTGCTCCAAAGCTCGGTCGGCCAATAAAAGGACATGTCTGTAAATCTCTGGCCAATGCCATTAGTTGGGCGTCCCCGTTCAAACTAATAGCTGGCACACAAAGGGTGCCCGCCGATACTCTGAGCAAGTGCGGTGTGATGATGTCATGTTGCTCCGTCGCTCGTCTGTTGGCCCCACTGGGTACGTGTATGGGGGCCTCTACAGGTTAGGCTCAATGACAATATATATTAACCATGAAATGATGGTTAATGCTCTTATTTGGTTTGTGGTGGTAAACGGGGTGGATTGTTCCAATTTAGGGGAGATCAGGCACCCACTGTATGACCAGCAGTAGATATGGCACATGTTTATAGATATGGTTTTAGATATGGGCAATTCTGGCGGTTGCCCAGGGCAGCATTACAGTGGAGGACAGTATCTGGGCATCAGAAAAAAAGGTTGAGCCAATGTCTTGGAATGCAAGGAGCAGAGTGCCCATAGAAGAAGGGCACTTGACTGGGGCAGACCAGGCGGAAGAGGCTCGCCAACGTCGCGCATCATAGATAAAGTGAGGCTCGCCAACGTCGCGCTTCTTTTAAATGTAAAGTGGAAGGGGAAAATCCCCTTTCGGCCGGACTCTCTCTCCCTCCCTGGACCCAGCTTTACTCCCTTCCCATTTTCATCTTTCCATCAGGGAATTCCTGTCCTAATGCTTTGTATCTCCGACAGGTGCCACATCACAGCAGGCGGGTTCTTGGTGTAGTCGTAGGTGAAGGTCGATGTGGTGACGTCATCATGGTGGGGCAGTCACTTTTGGCCGAACCCTGAGCACGTGTAAGGGTCAATGACTAGTGATGAGCGACTAGGCAATATTCGAATTCGCGTAATTTCGCGAATATCCGCCATAATATTCGATTCCATATTCGTAATCTCGAATATCCGCACTTACGACATGAATTGCGATCTAACAATCGCAATTGTGACCCAATATGCGCAATGCATGCAAGTCAATGGAGAATGGCGGAATTCGAAATCGCGATTATCCGAGAAAGCGCAATGCGACCACATATGCGCAATACATTGAAGTCAATGGAGAATGGCGGAATCCGAAATTGCGATTATCCGAGAAAGCGCAATGCGACCAAATATGCGCAATGCATGCAAGTCAATGGAGCTCGGATATTCGACTGGGAGAATATCCGTCATTTCCATTTTAAAAAATCACATTGCGATTATATAATCGCGATCCCATTCATTGCAATGGATCGCGATTATAAAAGCGCAATAAATCGTGAAAAATCGCGATCGCGTCGGATATCCGGTGATATATTCGCGAATATTCGCGAAATGGCGAAATAGCGATATTGAAGCTAAATATTCGAAAATCGAATATTCGAGCTCAACACTATCAATGACCCAATAGGAGAGCCGTCAAGGGGAAGTTTAGTACCCACCAAGCTCTTAAGGCTGGTGGCCGGTACAGGTTAGTTTGGAGCTTGGTCATTGTTAGGGGAACTGTCAGGGGTCTTCGCAGTAGTTTAATGGTTATTGCTACGTTTATGGAACGTACATTTTTTAAATTATCTTTATAAACTGTATTTTGGTATGTTTTGTAAGCTGTGGCCTTTAATACATTTCACTTAAAACTCGAACATTGTGTCATGTCTTCATTTTAGTTTAGGGTGTAAGCTAGGGGTTTAAGCACCCACACACGCAACAAGCGGTGGCTGCTTTTGCCTCCAACCAATGTGCGTTGGTCGGCGGCAAAATCAACCACCACTTGGGGGTGCCCACATGGGGCCACAGGGATCTGCTCGGTCGGCCAGAGGACGGACATGTCCGTAAACTGGCCGATGCAGTTAGTTTCAATAGGCACCGGCGTCCCCATTGAAACTAATAGCCGGCACACAAAGGGTGTTTGCTGCACTCCATCGCTGATCTGTCAGCCCCCACTCGGTACGTGTGTGTGTGTGTGTGTGTGGGGGCCTTTAGATTGGTAAACTGAGGTCATTTCCTCCATCAGCCTTGCCCCAAGTCATAAATAATCGTGAATATCTAGCATCTGTCACCTTAGTGATCCTGGAGGATGGGGAGGATGTATCAGAAGGCTGCCCACTCATCCTCCCCCTGTCCCCGCTCTATAGAGTAGAATGAGGGATGTTTGTACGGCGCAGGGAATGATCACGAACCAAATGACCTAACCTCAGTAGAAAGCGCTAGCTGGGAGATCATTGGACGTGGGAGATATGGGCAACCCAAGCCCCATGCCATAAATGTATGATGGGCACAATAGCCCTACACCCTCCCCCTTCCTATACAAACATGAATGTCGGATACACAGATTTGTGCAGAGTACGGCTGCTAATAGAATTTTACATTGACTTCTACATTTCCCTCAATTCATTTCTAACCTTCAAAATTCCAATCCCTCCATTATCACAAATAAATCTCTGCGGGCTTTGTGATGGAAGAGAAAGGAGAAGGCGTGAAGGCCGAAGCTGTTCTGGTTTTTTTTACCCACGCATATGGTTACTGGTGGAGTACAGATCCCACGTTATCATCATTTGTCGCCGTCTCAATGTTGCCAGCAATGTGGACAAACTGCATGCGTACTGGGTTTGGGCTCAATGCCAAGGAGGTTAATGGAGTGGTGTCACTTTTTTCTGAGTACACCTCTGAGTCGTGCTGGGGACCTCCCTGGGGGCAGAAAACAAGTGTGCCACGTGCGCAACACCCAGGAGGTTAATAGAGCTCTTGCTCCCATTCGCTAGTGCGTTGCAATGAGCGGAGATAATGCATAGAGGAATCTGTTCCAAGGGGACAACGTAGCGCCATGATCATGTGATGGTGTTGTGGGCACATATGACAACATCGGTCCATCACTAGCTATCACCTCAACTAATTGCAGTGAACAAGCGGAGGGGAGCCAGAACGTCATGCTAACAAGGTCTCTGCATTTTGAGTGATGGGCACATTTTGGAAATGTATATATTCTGTCTTTTTGGAAAATCTGTCTAAATTTATCGCCCGTCTAGACCTCAGCGCATGTTCCTGGTGCCATCAATTATGCTAGGCAGGGCCGTTCTTGCACTATGCAGAATATACGTACGCATAGGGACACAAGGGCTCCAGCTGGTCCCCAGGACGCCCCTGGTGCCAGCTCCGCATGCATATTCGGCACCCTCTTTGGCATGGGCGCCCTCCCCTTCCTGATCCAAGCTGTGCTAGTTGCCGTGGGGGGGGGGGGATAGGGTATGTTGGTTAGGACCCCTCCGACCCCCGAGGGACAGCTTTATCACTAGCGGCTCGACAGGGGGCCTTAGGCAAAAACTTGCACAGGGCCCCCCACAGTGATGCGAGGACTTAGGGCACCTATGCCGGGCGTCCATTTCTGCCTCTTGTTCCAACCCTTTCATCACATTTACGAACCCACAAATAAAAGTTTGCCCACCACTGGTCTAACTGCTTATCTAGTATGCAGCATAGGCATAGTACTACACGGCACACCTACTGTACATACAAGAGTCCACCAACCAATCACACGACTGTAATTTCCACGGAGCATTCCCTCTCTCTTTAGCTGTCATTTTCCATTTTCTTATCCTCGGCAATCCTCTGGAAACAGAACTAATCAAATTCCAATGAAGACAACACAATGCTCTGCCAGGAGGTCTGGATCACAAACGCTGTAATAATTATAATTGTTTCATTGTTTTATGTAAATACAATACAAGCAAAAATCTAATTGACAATAAATAAATAGTTTGTGTCTGATCACAGATTGCTCAGCAGATGCTGTCACTGGGAAATAGAAGACGGTTTGTGTTTTCGGTGGTGCGGGGATGGATTTGCATTCTTGGTGCTAATACTCTTCCCTTACAATAGCTCTTCCCCCCGGGGACCCGGGCAGGAGGCTTGTGTTTAGATCTCTGACTGCCATGTGCTAAAAATGTGATAATAGCAGCTCAGTTATTAGGAAAAACCTCTACCGTGATTCGGCAGATGAAAGATGACACGGTCTGAAATGAATGGCATTATTCCTTTCATGTAACATTAGACTATCTAGATCTGTCCCTGCAGTACCTCTCTCCGCCACAAGGTTCCCCCCAGTTTTCCCAAGGCGTGATTCAACCCAAAAGTTTGAGGACATGCTGTGAGTGCAGGGTAAGGCTGACCCTTCACCATCAGGGGGCATCGCAATGGCACCCTGCGCTCTCAGTATCATGTGATTAGTGATTCAGTCATTGATTCGTCTCTGCCTTAGCAAGGACCCTTCTTATGCTAGCCATACACATGCCGATAAACGGCCGGATTTTAATCTGACCGACGGGCGTGCGCGCTCTCGCCGTTGGTCAGGTTAAAAATCGGCCGCTAATCGGCATGTGCCCACATGCCGATTAGACATGTCGGAAAATCTCTGGCCGGCGCGAGCCGATGGGAGCCGATGCCATAAGCTACAATGAAGCGGCGGCTTCATTGCAGCTTATGGCCGGCACACAAAGGGTGCCCAGCCGATTGAAGGGCCCCAGAATGCAATGGGAGGCTAAACGTGATGACGTCATCACGTTAGCCTCCTGGAAAGATATCGGCGGCAGATGTCGGGGTAAGTCGCCATGTGTATGGCTAGCATTAGCTGTCAAACGACTAAAGCCCCCCATACACGTCTAGATTTTCTGTTCAATCAACTTAAAAAGATAAATTTTTGGGGTCAGGGAAATCGGTGATTGATTGAATGTTGAACAGATATTTCATCAACTTTTTTGGGATCGACTGAAAGTGTAATGCATTTCAATACAATCAATTAAAATTTACCAGCATGTCTAATCCTGTTTCAATCAATTTTTTCCCAATTTTAATTGTTTTAGGTTGATCTAACCATGTGGGCTGCCATAGATTTTTAATCAATCAACCAAAAAATGGATTGAATTAAGTTGATTGGATGAAAAATCTAGACGTGTATGGGGGCAAAAAGCCCCCTATACACCTTTAGATCACTCTAACAATTTCCATTAGTTCTACCAACAACTATGTAGTGCCGGGTCCTCCCTGATAGAATACATAGTGATTGGAAGGTATATATCACTGCTATGTAGTGCTGGGTCCTCCCTGATAGAATACATAGTGATTGGAAGGTATATATCACTGCTATGTAGTGCTGGGTCCTCCCTGATAGAATACATAGTGATTGGAAGGTTTAGAAAGATTCTCATATTACATGATTTTGGTAGAACAAAATTTGATTGTACAGACATATGGAATGTATGGAAAGATTGTAAGGTGTATGGGGGCCTTAACACTGACCCTCCACCATCAGGGGGCATCGCAATGGCACCCTGCGCTCTCAGTATCATGTGATTAGTGATTCAGTTATTGATTCGTCTCTGCATTAGCAAGGAGCATTCTTAGCTGTCAAAACACTAAGGTGTATGCTACGTGCCATGTGGCCGACCTTCAGAGATTTGCAAAAAGGAGAGTATTAAAATAATCCACTGGCAGGGCCATTTCTAGCAAAATGTATGCCTGGGTGGGTTAGGATGTAGGCAGCGGCACCAGAAAAGTTGTTGGCCCTTTGGGGCTGTGCTGCCATAAAAGTTGCTGACCGGGTGGGGGGTTGGTTGTTGCTAGTGGGTGCCATGATTATCTGCACACAGGGGCCATGAATATGTGCCGGGGGCCCCCAGGGTTTTCATGGCCCTATGCACCCGAATCCTTTGCATAGCAGGAGAAACACCCCCGGTCTGGCACTCAAGAAAGGGGAAGAAAGGTGGGCAAATTAGAGTAAACTGAGAGCATATTTTAGAGGTTGGGACAGGGGTATTAAACATTGTTTGATTGCCCATTTAGAGGACTGATTTGCCTCAATTCTCTGTCTTAGTGTCAGATATTACACAGAACAGGAAATAAGGGCAATTTCTCCAATAAGGACATGCTGCCACCACACCACTTTAATGAGAATGGGTGGAGTTCAAATTTAACATGTTGGGATGATAGTTGCATAACCAAGCTTGATTGAGGCCTAGTGAACCTATATGCGATCCCAGCCCCAGGACCACTGTCAGGCCGGTACAGGGGACCCGACGGTCCACTGCCTGGTCCTATGTGCCACCAAAGTCTTAGTCCCCATGGCTAAAGATCATGTATGCATCATGTGGAGCCCTCAGATGAGGGGTAGGGGGTTCTGAAGAATGACCTTGTATGGGGCTCCAACATTCCTGATGATGGTCCTGCACAGCCCTGTCCTATATCCATTAGGCCAGTTTAGTTCCTAAAATGGGGGGGCGCAAAGGTATTCCAGGGGGGCGCTGCCCCTCATTCTTAACCTGTGTTTGAATAGGGAGGGGGGGGGGGCTCAATAATGTTCCTAAATACAAAAGGGGGGGGCCCTGCAAGGAAATTTTGGGAACCACTGCCTTAGGCAATGGCACCCCATGAAATATTCCGGGAGTTGGGTTAGCCAAACCTGCACTCTGGCAGGAGGAACGTTCCGACTTCCGTAGAAGCCAGAGGGAGAATATTTGGTAAGGTGAATTTATTTCTGCCTTGTTATTCGGAGACTTAGGCTGGATCTGAAGGTCACCCAGGTCAGAGTTTATTTTGAAACCCTATCCAAGTGCTGACAGAGGCCGGGGTGTCACATTCTGGGGGGATTAATGGTGGTATGTGGTGCTCTGAGGGCTTTAGCATGGTTGTGTATCGGAACTGGGAGAAACAATGGACCTTTCCACCAGTCATGGAAAACGATGGAAAGAAACGGTTATGAACTTATACTCTATTGTTGGCGTAATACAGGAGATCAGGTGACCATAGTGGGACTCTAGGTAGGCCGCTACATCATTGGATGACAGAATATAATTTTATTCATTGGAATTCTTCCCATATTTACAATTCCAGATACAACATCTACACCATCCGAGCTCATCCCTCATATCTATACAAGGTCTATGCTATATAAATAATAATCTCACCGGCCACTTTATCAGGCACACCTGTCCAACGGCTCGTTGACGCAAATAACTGATCAGCCAATCAGATGGCGGCAAATCAATGCATTTAGACATGGTGACATGGTCAAGACGAACCGCGGCAGTTCAAACCGGGATTCAGAATGGGGAAGAAAGGTGATTGAAGTGACTGTGAACGTGGCGTGGTTGTTGGTGCCAGACGGGCCGGTCTGAGTATCTCAGAAACTGCTGATTTTCTGGGATTGTGACGCACAACCATCTCTAGGGTTAACAGAGAACGGTCCGGAAAAGGGAAAACATCCAGTGAGCGGCAGTTCTGTGGGCGCCAAAGAATGGCCAGAATAGTTCCAGCTGAAAGAAAGGCAACAGTAACTGACTGCGTCACACCTGCGGTATGCAGAAGAGCATCTCTGAATGCACAACACATCCAAGCTTGAGGCAGATGGACTACAGCAGCAGAAGACCACGCTGGGCGCCCCTCCTGTCAGCAAAGAACAGGAAACTGAGGCTACAATTCGCACAGGCTCACCGAAATTGGACAATAGAGAATTGGAGAGATGTTGCTGATCATTGGTCTGATGAGTCTGGATTTCTGCCGCGACATTCGGATGGTAGGGTCAGAATTTGGCGTCACCAGCATGAAAGCATAGATCCATCCCGCCTTGTATCAGTGGTTCAGGCTGGTGGTGGTGGTGTCATGGTGTGGGGGACATTTTCTTGGCACACTTTGGGCCCCTTAGTAGAAATTGATCATTGTTGCAACACCACAGCCGACATGAGAATTGTTGCTGACCATGTCCATGCCTTTATGACCGCAGTGTCCCCATCTTCTGATGGCGACTTCCAGCAGGATAATGCACCATGTCATAAAGCTCCAATCATCTCACACTGGTTTCTTGAACATGACATTGAGGTCACTGTACTCACATGGCTCCACAGTCACCAGATCTTAATCCAATAGAGCACCTTTGGGATGTGGTGGAACGGGAGATTCCCATCATGGATGTGACACCGACAAATCAGCAGCCACTGCGTGATGCTATCATGTCACAATGGAGTGATGTCTCTGAGGAATGTTTGCAGGACCTTGTGGTATCTATGCCACGAACGATGAAGGCAAAAGGGGGTCCAACCCGGTACTAGCAAGGTGTGCCGTAAAAACCAGGTACTAGCATGGTGTGCTGTATAAACCCGGTACTAGCAAGGTGTGCCGTATAAACCCGG
>CM070038.1:100529324-100541294 GCA_036250615.1 Ptychadena robeensis
AAAGCCTCTGAAAATGGTATCTCACCAAAATTGCTGGAGATGTAGAGAAGGGTTGTGGGGAAACATTGAAATATTTTTTTTTTGCTCTAGATCATGTGGTAGTTTTGCATAAATTAAGTTCAAAGCAAAGTAGAAATTCAGGATTTTCTAAAATTTTGACTAGACTTTGAACTTAATTTTGTGCAAAAACGATTTGTTGTAGAGACATACTTTTTTGTAGTATAACCCCAACCCTTCTATAATCTCATATCATGTTCAGGGGCTTTGCAATGAACTCAAAATATGGGGCCTAGTGGTCGAAGAGATGGTCAAATTTTTTTTTTAAAAAATTCGACCATCTCTAATGACCACTTAGACCCACAGTCAAAAGGTTGAATCACCCAGATCTTCAAGCCTGCCATACACCCACCGACTGGGTGCCGACAGACGAGTTCCGATGAGCTCTGGAATGCAGTGTGATGATGCGGTCATTGAAGTTATGGCATCGGCCGGCATCAGCCAGAGAACATCGGGACATGTCCGTTCTCTGGCCGGCTGAGCTGTCTGTCGCCCCATGTGGCACACACGATTGGCCGGCCGATTTTGCCGGCGACCGACGGCCGCGAGCGCGCTACGGCCGTCGGTCAGCGGCAAAATCACCCGCTAAACGGTGTGTGTATGGCAGGCATAACTCTTGCCCATTTCTCTTCTTCCATCAACACCAATAACTGACTGTCACTAAAAATATTCCAACCCTTGTCAGGCCCATTGTAAGAAGATAATCGTCGCCATTCACCGCCTGTCATGGTTTTAAACATTGAGGGCGATCTGCGTGTGACCCTAGGACGTTTTCTATGTCCTTATGACAGCTGATTGTCGTGTGTCGCCCCTCAGAGCCAATTATGTCAGACTCTTAGATCGGCGATATTTTTCTTATAATTATAGATTCCTATAGCAAACAACTGACATCTTGGCGCTTTATATTAGAGTGACAACAAAGGGGGCTTCCCCCCCCCCCCCCCCCCAATTATTTGCATCTCTCCTTTGCGTCCCTGGTAGTGATTTGAATTTTGCAAGCACGCTGTTCTTAGTAGTGTGCGGCGGATCTGAGCGGGCCGCGAGGCGGACACCCCTGGAATGTAATGATTTCATGCGAATGTGGCAATTTGTCTGTCTTCCCATATCCACCCCCCCCCCCCCCAGTTAGTCCAGACTGAGTGAGTAATAGTGTTAATTTCATATCGTCAGAACCCCCTTTCCTGCTTTGTGCAGGCAGAGCACTTGCTACCCGCTGTGTTCTGTTTTTCCTTGCAAGGTCACTTGTAATATGTTGATTTTCATCAACACAACCCCTCATGGAAGCTTATTAGTTTGAATATTTTGATTTATGATCATTTCACCAAACTCCTGTAGCAATTCCAATTACTCTCACCGCTTCCTTGTAATTGTCTTTCCATAATGGCTCAGAAACAATTGACACTCATGAGGTGGCTCCAAGCAAGATGAGAGGTCTCACTTCATTAAAGGCTAAATGTATTTCAGCTCCCGCGCGGCGGTGGGGGCCTGGCTTGGAAGTGAGACGGTTTAAACAGCTCCGCTCTTTATCAGCCACAGACTTTTCTATATTTTCTTAGTTCCGTGCCTTTGGCTCATTAGGGATGTTATTTTTTTTTTGTTGACCTGATTGTTGACATTGGGTTGTAGGTGACCTCTTAAAGGCTTGGCCACAAGGTGTGTGTGAAAGGTGTCTGAGTAGATTGCAGGCCCTATAGTGACCTTGTTGGGAATCTATGAAGACCTGGGACTAGAAGCTCCATGCAAGGAAACAATTTATACAATGGTTGTCAACTCCAGTATCTTAGGGACAAACCATACAGACATCATGAGATGAAGTAGGATTTTGTCAGCAGATGGGTCTGGTTACATCAAAATGTAGACTGTATGTGACCCTCAAGTACTAGGACTAGAGGTGGGCAAAAGCTAGATTTGGCCAAGGACATAGAGTTGGCCAAGGGTTAGAGGTTGACAAGGACCAGAGTTGACTAAGGAATAGAGTTGACCAAGGACTAGAGTTGGACCAAGACTAGAGTTGGCCAAGGACAAGAGTTGCCAAGGACTAGAGGTGGACCAAAACAGAGTTGGCCAAGGAACAGAATTGGCCAAGGTTAGAATAGGACAAGGGCAAGGGTTCGAGGTTGACAAGGACCAGGTTGGACAAGGACTAGAGTTGGCCAAGGACCGAGTTGGCCAAGGACAAGAGTTGGACTAAAACTAGAGTTGGCCAAGGACAGAGTTGGCCAGCAGGACTAGAGGTGACCAAAACTAGAGTCTGCCAAAGTTAGAATAGGACGGGGCAAGGGTTAGAGTTGGACAAGGACCAAAGTTGGACAAGGACTATAGTTAAGGCCCACCACACCTTTCAATCTTACCATACAATTTCTGTTACAATAAATTTTTCTGTTCCAAAACCATGTAATATGAGGAACTTTCTAATCTTTCCAATCACTTATATATTCTATCAGGGAGGACCCGGCACTACATTGTTGTTGGTAGATCTAAAGGAAAATTGTATGGAGCGATCAAAAAGGTGTATGGGGGCTTGGAGAAGGACTAGAGTGACGAAGGATAGAGTAACCGTTATATTGGCGAATGATCAATCGCGTGGTGGTTGACTCATCGACATAAACAAAACATCGCTAGGGGATCATTTTGGTATGTGTTGGATTCCTGAATGATCGCTCGCTGAACGGTCACCGAGCACATCATTCACTAATTAAAACAACTACAGTAATTGTTTACTAATTACTAAGCCCCAGGTGGCACAATGTTATGGGTAATCAGTTCTTTTAATGAGGATCTGCCATGCCCACCATTGCTTGTTATAAGCTCCACACAGTATATTAATCTGCTGTCCTCTCCAAGTGTCTTGTTGTGATGCAGCCTGATTTCTAAATGCTTAAACTCTGCCTGTCCTGACCTTGCATTGTCCCTGACCACATCCTGCCTTATCCATCTATTACCAGGGGTGGGCCAAAAATGTAGACTGTATGTGACCCTCAAGTACTAGAGTTGACCAAGGACTAGAGTTGGCCAAGGGTAGAGTAGAGCAAGGGTAAGAGGTTGACAAGGACCAGAGTTGCCCACGAATTAGAGTTGTCCAAGGGTTAGAGTTAGGACAAGGGTTAGAGTAGGACAAGGACCAGTGATGCCCAAGGACTAGAAATAAGCAAGGACAAGAGTTGGCCAGGACTAGAAACTAGAAAACTAGTGGCCACGGAAAGAATGGCCAGGGTTAGAATAGGAGAAGGGCAAGGGTTAGAGGTTGACAAGGACAGAGTTGACAAGGACGGATATCACAATTTTGAATATTCAGATATTATGCACTGCAAGCTATGACATGCATTACCGTAATATATTAACAATGTGATACTAAATACCACATGTAACGTACTATTGAAGACAATTGTGAATACATTATCGCCAATGCATGGCCATACGCGCAAATTTCATAATTTATGAATATCAAATTAGTAGCAGTTATTCGTGAAATATCGCAATCGAATATTGACTATGCCGCTCATCACCAGTTATTAACCCGCCAGGGGACAGGTCATAGAAAGGGGAATGGCCAGGGTGGCGAGAAACAAGCTCGAAACCCAAGCCAAGTGGATGTCCCATTGGGTATAATGAGGTATAATAAGTAGTCTTAGATGTAGGTTAGGTAGTATGAGGTACTGAAGGTAGACAAGAGCTCCCCACAAGGATGTTAGTTGCCAAGTCGAATATAACACCTCATTATACCCAATGGGACTACCTATATTTAGTCTATGCAGGTCTCTGACCTGAAAGTCCCCGTTCTCGGACTCGCTCCCGGTAGCTTTGGTCCACCAGGTTTCTGACGTTAATACACCCTACAATCATTACCCCCTGAGGAAGTTTTTCATGACGAAACGTACGTTGGGGTGGCGCGAACGAATTGTCTGTTAACATCTGTCACTTTCGGGGAAATGGGACGAGAACAGGATCTGGTGATCCAATAGGCGTTTGTTCATCTTACTATTCACACCAAGAGTGGAATATGTTTGTTGCTTATGGACTATAATGGACATTAAATATTGTTTTATACACATTTTTGACTGGAAACTTCTATGGATTTCAATATGTTGTACTGTGAATTCTATGGATTCAATATGTGGAAACATGAAAGTCCCTAGCCTCTGTTTATCGGAGGACATTCCACTTGGGGTTTCGACAAATAAGAACAAGGACAGAGGCGCCAAACCTAGAACAACAGATGGTTTAAAAATATGTGGAAAAGGATAAGGTAAAACAAATGGAACAAAATGAGACAAAACAAACAGACAGATACTCACATTGAGAGAGGGTACAAGATGGCTCTTCTAGGGCCATGTGGCTATCCAGGAGGACCTCACTCCTGGTGGGGGAGAAGAGATTCACTCCCTGCTTACAGATACTGGGGGGCTCAATAGGAACAATGGGACGCGTTTCGAGAGAAACTCTTTTCAACTTGGTTGAAAAAGAGTTCTTCTCGAAACGCGTACCATGTTGTTCCTATTGAGCCCCCCGTATGCTGTAAGCAGGAAGTGATCTCTTCTCCCCCACCAGGAAGTGAGTCCTCCTGGATAGCACATGGCCGAGAGAGCCAGCCTTATAAACCTATTCATGTGGTATCTTGTCTGTTGTTTTGTCTCATTTTGTTCCATTTGTTTGTACCTTATCCTTTCCACATTTTTTAAACCATGTGTTGTATAGGGGCGCCTCTGTCCTTGTTCTTATTTGTCTGTTATTGGGGCCACACACTCTCCATTTTGAAAGCTGCACACCTACAACTACTTAAACACCATCCCTATACTGACTCCATTTTGCTCTGTGATCCTTGCTCAGGCCCCATACACCAAACTGAGGGCCTTTCTGGCCACTTGCTATCACTATAGCTGTGTAATCACTGCTAAAGGTTGTGCGCAACTACCCATATCTTTCTTAACTTGGGGTTTCGAGCTTGTTCTCGGCACCCTGGGCATTCCCTTTCTATTGATTTATTTTGGGGAGGTTGTTTCTCACCTGTTGCCGCAAGCTAATTATATTCTTCCGCCCACGGTATAGGTTGTAACCTTGCATTGTACGTGGCAAAAATCTTGGATTGACAATGAACAATGACGATTCATGGATTTAAAACTTCCACACTGTCTAAACTGGATGGTACTATGGAACATTTTAACCTACCGTATTTTTCGGACCAAAAGACACACGTTTTCACCCCCAACATTTAGGGGGGGAAAGTGCCGTTGGTCCGAATGCAAGACCTTTGGCTCCCCCAGCTATCCAGCAAGGAGTTATCCAGGGAGCTGTCAGATGTGAGATCGCCCATGGTTAGATCTCCCATCTGAGCTGTGAAATGCTTATGCCACAGAGCCCAGAGCCCTGCTAGTTATAAGCAATAAAGAGGGATAGATTAACTGCTATCTATCTCTCTCCGGTGTCTGTGGAAATACACATCCAACTGACTGCATTCAAGACCAGGCAGCAGAGAGGAGAGGGAAAGCAGAGCAGAGAAGAGACTGGGCAGTCCTGCCCCCCTCCTCCTGATCAGTGAGGAGATGACGTGATGTGCTGTGTGTGTACTGCTGCTAGTGACAATCACTGGTTGAATTTGATATTGATTCATTATATCATTGCATTAAACCAAGTGATTTGTCACTTTTATATATCTCAAATATTTTTTTCTAGTTTTCCTGCTTTAAAACTGGCTGCGTCTTATGTCCGGTGCCGTCATAGTCTGGAAAAATATGGTAATTAATTTAATTTTTCACTTTTTTTTATAAAATGTTTTATTCTGAAATTTATAACATCAAGCACCTTCAAATCGACAAGTTTTTAAAACTAGGAATTGCTATATTTGCACCTTCCGATTTCCTCCCCCCCAAACTACTCTGTAACCTAATTCAAAATGCTTTGAAGTCCATGTTCTTATAATCGTGCTGGAGATGTTTAGTTTGGAGAATTCAGTATGAAAATTGAGAGGGGAACTCTTTAATCTCTCTCTGCCGGGATTTACTGACAATGTTGTGACAATTAGTTCCTCTACGTACAGGGCACCCAACTTTGAGTGGCTGCCCCTGATCATCTTGACCCCGTACAGAAGTGAGTAGTTTCTCCCAAATCATGCTTATCGTTTTTGGATGTGAAATAAACTGGGCAAATGCATTAAAAAGGTCTTGAAATATTAAGAAATAATATTATAGGGGTTATAACCTTCCTTGTCCCACAACCTCCTGTCCTCCTTACATCTCAAACTGGTACATTAAAAATACACCCCTAACTGCCCCCCCACACCTCTGTCCTCCCTGGTACATAAATATACCCCTAACTGTCCCCCACACTCCTGTCCTCCTACATCTCCAACCTGGTACATAAATATACCCCTAACTGCCCCCACACACCTCCTTGTCCTCTTACATCTCCAACCTGGTACAATAAATATACCCTAAATGTCCCCCAAACCTCCTGTCCTCCTACACTCCAAACCGGTACATAAATATACCTAACTGCCCCACAACACCTCCTGTACTTCCATACATCCTCCTAATCTGGTACATAAATATACCTCCTAACTCCACCCAACTCCTGTCTCCTACATCTCCAACATGGTACATAAATACACCCTAATGCCCCCCCACACTCCTGTCCTCTTAACATCTCCACCTGGTACATAAATATACCCCTAACTGTCCCCACACCTCCTGTCCTCCTTACATCTCCAACCTGGTACATAAATATACCCCTAACTGTCCCCACACCTCTGTCCTCCTTACATCTCCAACCTGGTACATAAAATATACCCCTAACTGCCCCCACACCTCCTGTCCTCCTACATTCAACCTGGTACATAAATATCACCCCTAACTGTCCCCACACCTCCTGTCTTCCAACATCATCCAACCCTGGTACATAAATATACCCCTAACTGTCCCCCCACACCTCCTGTCTCCTACATCTCCAACCTGTACATAATATACCCCCTAACTGTCCCCCATAACCTCTGTCCTCCTTATATCTCAACCTGGTACATATAATTACCCCTAAGTGTCCCCAACACCTCCTGTCCCTATTAACTCCAAACCTGGTACATAAATATACCCCTAACTGCCTCTCCACCTCCTGTTCCTCCTACATCTCCAAACCTGGTACATAAAAATTTACCCCTAACTGCCCCACACCTCCTGTCTCCTACATCTCCAACTGGTACATAAATATCCCTAACTGCCCCCACACCTCTGTCCTCCTTACATCTCAAACATAACCTGGTACATAAATATACCCCTAACTGTCCCCACACCTCCTGTCCTTCTTACCATCTTCCCATCCCTAACATCACCAACTAGGCAGTGCCATACCCCCTACCTATTGTATAAATTGTTCCTCTTATTGGATTGGACATTGCCACACAATTTAAAACCCATATTACTCACAGCATGCTATATACACCACCATGGTTTTCCACCACCAGGTGAGAACCCCCATCTTCAGTCTTGCCCACCCATCTTCCCCTCATCCCCCTATCTGTTATTGGGTGTCACCAAGACAGAGGCCCCTCCAAAAACTACAGAAATAAAAAAAGCTGTGTCTACAGTTTCCTAAACTACCAGAACTAAAAAAATAGAGAAATAAATTGGCGGGAGATGAACTAAGAAATAAATGGTCCAGGTCATCATGACTTTTGAATAAGTAATTCGATGTTTGTGTCATGAATCAGTAATTTGAAAGATCCAGAACGCGGAGTTTCCATTTCGAGTTGGATAGTAGTGAGCAGAGTCCACTTGAGTTATTACTGACTTATGCCTGCCATACACATGCCGATAAGTGGCCGATTTTTAATCCGACCGACGGGCGTGCGCGCTCGCGCCATCGGTCAGGTTAAAAATCGGCCGCTAATCGGCATGTGCCCACATGGGGCGACAGATCCCTGTCGCCCCACTTCTCGGCCGGCCAGAGAACGGATATATCCGATCTTCTCTGGCCGATGGGTGCCGATGAAAGCCGATGCCATAAGCTGCAATGAAGCGGCATCTTCATTGCAGCTTATGGCCGGCACACAAAGGGTGCCCGGCCGATTGAAGGGGCCCCATAATGCAACAGGATGCTAACGTGATGACGTCATCATGTTAGCATCTCGGCACACATCGGAGCAGGTCTATCTGACCTGCTCGGTATGTGTATGCCCAGAATTAAACTGATCATACACCTTTAGATCTCTCTGTCAGATATTCTTTAGATCGACCAACATCTATATAGTATAGGGTTGGATTGAACACAGGTAGATTGTGTTATGAGAATATGAGAAAGTCCCTCATATCACATGGCTTTGGTAAAACAAAATGAGATCTAAAGGAAATCTGACAGAGAGATCTAAAGGTGTATGGGGGCTCTAAGTCATTGATTGTGCTGGTTGTCTATTGTAAGCACAACATGTCCCATTACAGTGTTATTTGGCGGATTTTATTCCTCTACACAGGTCAATAAGAACACATTGGGTATGAAGCTTAAACAAGTCTCCGAAAACAAGCTGCCCTCCCCCTGCTCCGAGTCTGTAGTTTATGGCCATTGCCTCATTTTACATCATTAACCCATCTTATATGCAGCTGAATTATTATAATCAACGAGAGTTTATACAATTTACCGTGTTTCCCCTAATATAAGACACTGTCTTATATAAATTTTATATAAAATGAATGGTCACATGTGTATATCGCAATACATAATGATAGGTCATAAGTGTCCCAATGCATAATATCGCCAATATTAGAATTCTCTGTCAGATATCCTTTAGATCTACCAACAACTATGTAGTGCCGGGTCCTCTGGGATTGAACACAGGTAGACTTGATGGTTTAGAAAGTCCCTCATATTACATGGTTTTGGTAAAACAAAAGGAGATCTAAAGGAAATCTAAAGGTGTATGGGGACCCTAAATGCCTATATATCTATAGCGCTACCGTGTTTCCCCTAATATAAGACACTCTCTTATATAAATTTTAGGTGCGAAAAATGCACTAGGGCTTATTTCTGGCCTTAGAAGAAGTGACAAAACGCCTCCTGCCATGTCTTTTCTAAATATGGAAGCTTTCTCTGGGACGTGGTAGGTCTTATTTTTGAGAAAGGGCTTATATTAGAAGCACAGGGGGGGAAAGCAGCTAGGTCTTTGGGGGGAGGTCTTACTTTCGGGGTAGGTCTTATATTAGGGGAAACAGGGTAGTTACCTACCTCTACCTACATTTTATCACACAGATGGTTTCCTGCATCAAGGGGTTTAAAGGACTCCTGTACAAGGACTGGAATTAAAGAGATGGTCAGTAGACATGATCAAAGTTTTTTTCAGATATTCAACGATTTTGAGTTAAATTGCAAAGCCCCTGAACATGGTATCATCACTAAACTTGCTGGAGATGTAGAGAAGGGTTGGGGGAATCATACACAAAAAAAGTATGGCTCTAACACAAATAGTTTTTGCACAAATTAAGTTCAAAGTCAAGTCAAAATGTCGAAAATTCGGAAAATTTTGAAATTCGACTTTAATTTTGAACTTAATTTATTCAAAAACCATTTTTGTTGGAGACATACTTTTATCTGTCAAATGTTCCCCCAACCCTTCTCTACATCTCCAGCAAGTTTAGTGATGATACCATGTTCAGGGGCTTTGCAATCAGCTCTGAAAGTTAGCAAGTCGGAAAATTTGAGCATCTCTAATGGTCAGTGAGAGGCCACTAGCATGCATGTTATAGGCAACTGAGCAGCTGTTGTACTTGATTGGCTCAGATTCAGTCTACATATCATTTGCATGCTAATGTCCCAATTTTGGCATCTTATTGACCATCTCTATAGATTAGGACGATCTAAGGTGACTGGGGGTGCGCATCTTACGCTGTGTCTAGTAATATTCACGGTATGGCCATGTATTACTAAAATCATATTCGCATGTGACCATTCATTTTAAAGATTTTCGCGATGCGAATATTATTTCCGCAATACATGGTCATACCGTGAATATTCAAATTTACGAATATTGAATCAAATATAAGTAGAAGTATTTGCGAAATATCGCGAATTCAAATATTGCCTATGCCGCTCATCACTAAAAATTACTGAAGATCACAAATTCTCAAATGGACTCATTTTTTGAGAATATAGTCGAAAAATTTGGAATACTTTGCAAATATGAATATTGTCTGTGCTGCTCATCACTGCTGAGCAGTTGTTGTTCTTGATTGGCTCAGTTTCAATCTACATATAATTTGCATGTTAATTAGAGATGTTCGAATTTTTTGATTAGCTGACTTTGTGAGCTGATTGCAAAGCCTCTGAAAATGGTATCATCACCAAAATTGCTGGAGATGTAGAGAAGGGTTGTGGGAACATTTGAAAAAAATTTGTTTGCTCTAGCGCATGTAGGTTCCGCATAAATTAAGTTCAAAGTGGAAATTTGGATTTTAAAAATTTTGACTTGACTTTGAACTTAATTTATGAAAAAACTATTTGTGTTAGAGACATACTTTGTTTTGTAGTATTGCCCCAACCCTTCTCTACATCTCCAGCAATTTGCAATTTGTGCATGCACAAATGCTGATTTGCGCAATGAATATTAATAATGACTGGAGATCACGAATTTATTGTGAATATAAGTTGAAAAATTTTACGTGAATTTGCTAATACAAATATTTCCGATGCTGCTCGCCGTTTCTGGTTGCCTTCTCCTTGCGACTTGTAGAATGTATCCCCCAACATCTGCAATTTCTTATTTTACACGTTAACTCACACAAACGAGATGAAACCATTTAACGAAGCTGGAGGAGAAGAGTGGCGGTACCTTCCCAGCGTTCCGGACAATGAAAACACTCACTGACTCCCATCGTGAAATGATCACAACTGTCGGATCGCTTTTCAGAGCAATTTCGCAGGAATGCGGCACATGCTGGTTGTTTGACCATTCAGCCCGGCGCAGTTCCAGAGCAGAGAAGAAAACGTTGAGTGTGGTTAAAATTCACATTTAATTATCACCTTCCAGCGGGCACATCCCCCCACCTTACATACGATCCGGCTGTTCTCTCGACGTCTGCTAGAAGAATTCAATCCCGGCGCTAAAAAATTGAGAGGCCGCGCTAAAGGTGGCTTATCTCTAGGCTGGAATGCTTGACTGGAAAGAGAGTTAGTCTCCCATGTAAACATGGATCGTGGCCAGGATATGTGCTTTTCTCATAGACCGAGGATCCGTTTCAGCCTTAGACCGCATGTCCAGGGGGAACAGTTACATGTTGGTTAATTGCAGACAATTCCATTCCTATCCTGGTTATCAGACCCAGTGGTTGAGGGTGGATCGTTTTCTCCTGCGCTATCTTCCTAACCGGCCAGAAAGAGCGAAACATAAAACTGTGAAAGGCTAAAGCGCGTTCCCTTTGAGGCCCAAGAATAACAGCCGCGCTCAGGCAGACCGGGCTCAGGGTCTCACATTTGTTTTGCACGTTGTCTCATTTTTCCAGGTCTTATTATCTTTACCCCACACTCGGCTTCCAGGCCTGAGAGCGGCTTTACATTTCACAGGTCTATACGTAGAAGGATTTTCGGGCTCACGTAGAGATCCGCGTGGTTGCGGTTTTCCCTGTAAGGTAGGACGGTGCGGCTTTTGTCTGGAGATCCCAAGTAGTGATGAGCGAATTTGGGAAAATTGTGGAACTTTCCGAGAAATGGATGGGAGTCGGGGAGGAGGTGGAAATATTACAGGGTTTACTGTTTTCAAGGGTTGGAGATTCAAATCACAAACGTATTATGTCAACTCTTTATTTCTTGAATCATGGAAGATGAAAATGGCGGCTTATTCACATCAGTGATCAATATTCAATCATATGGGATCTTATTCAAATCAGTGATCAATATTCAATCATATGGGATCTTATTCATATCAGTGATCAATATTCAATC
>CM070038.1:100571500-100582603 GCA_036250615.1 Ptychadena robeensis
TGGCGGACAGTTAGGGGTATATTTATGTACCAGGTTGGAGATGTAAGGAGGACAGGAGGTATGCAGTGATTTGAAGGCAAGGCACAGAACTTATATGAATTTTATTCTCTGGACAATTGGAAGCCGATGTAGATATTTGCAGAGAGGAGCAGCAGATGAGGAGTGGTTAGAGGAGTAAATGAGACGTTCAATTCGATATTCGTGAATATTCAAGTGTATTTGAGTGTATGGCCTTTAATTGTGAAAATATATTCGCAATTATATGGTCGAATGTGCTATTTATTTTTGCATTGCAAATATAAAATCGCAATGCATGGCCATAAGCTTCCCAATGCACAATATCGTGAATATTCCACATTGCGCATATCCGCTGTCTTTTTGATAAATGCATAGTGGAGGTCTGTTCCTCTCTCTGTTATGAAATGAAGTCTTCGACTGTCCCCAGTTTAGCGATTGCTAGCATCGAGCGGTCTTTTAAAAAAGTCCGATGTCTGTCTGTTCGTGGGAAGATTCAAATCGAAAAAAAACTGACGCCACTTCCGGTTCCCTGTTTTGATATCCGGACATAACGTCACTGACAATGTATTGGAGACACTTGCGCTGCAGGGAAAAAATGCTAATGTGAAAGGGACCTTAGTCTGATCTCCATAGGCTACACGGTGCAACCATCAGGTTTAATGCCTGATACCAGTGGACACCCTCCAAGGTCATGTTGAGTCTATGCCTTGATGTGTTAAGCTGGCCATACACCTTTAGATCTCTCTGTCAGATATCCTTTAGATCTGCCAACAACTATGTAGTGCCGGGTCCTCTGCGAATGAACACAGGCAGACTTGATGGTTTAGAAAGTCCCTCATATTACATGGTTTTGGTAAAACAAAAGTAGATCTAAAGGAAATCTGACAGAGAAATCTAAAGGTGTATGGGGGCCCTTAGTAGCTTTGGTCGATCTAGTTGCTTTAGAACCTGAAGACCCTAGAAGCTGATAAACCTGGGAACTGTGGTGGCCCTGGTATCTGGTGGCAACTTAGGAGCTGGGAAGCCCTGGGAGTTGACCCTGACAGCTTTGTTGACCAACTTAATACTTTGAGGTATACAGTACAAAACAACCCAAAATGCGCGCGCACCGAAAATAAACGGCATTCTCTTTTCTCAACTGCGGAGGCAAGATTGGATTCTTCAACAGATCATTATTCCGCCGCGGTACAGTACCTAGCCACATGCTGCACCCCACATCTACGCCGTCATAAAACACCACACTGGCCGTCTGCTGTTTGATATTAAATCTCTGTCTCTTGAGAAATTAAAATGTGCTTTTCCAAGGAAATCTGAAACTCTCAGAACCATTAATAAACTAGAACACTAAGACTACTCACCGCTGATAAAATTCCTTAATAATAAAACCATTAAAGTAAACACACATTTCACACCAGTCAAATCTAACATGCAGCCCGCAACATCTGGGGGACACAGCAAAGATGGAGCAAGAAACCAAGACTCATACGGGTCAGAAGGTGTCATGGTGGGGTTACTGGAATTTAAAATGTTGCATAGAACTGATTGACTAAACCAGCGGTTCCCAAACTTTCCTTACAGGGCCCCCCTTTTCTATTTATGAACATTATCGAGCCCCCTCCCTATTCAAACAAAGGTTAAGAATGAGGAATGAGGGACGCCCCCCTCGCACCCCAGTTTGGGAACCACTGGGCTAAACTTTAAATCAGCTATTGAGGATGAATCCAAAATATTTAGGGGATCTCATCCAAGTTATCAAACTTTCTTTACTCATACAACTCTTCAGATTCAAAATCTATAGGACACTATTTCGTTTTTTATTTTTTACTGCAGAAGAACCCTTGGTATTAGTTTTAGGTCTTAGGGTGACCTTGCTAAATCCAAGTAATAGGTAATTGGTCAGAAAAATATTAATTATATCAGTGTCCAGGCAAAGCATACCCTCAGTGGTTGTTACAATTTCACCCTTAAGCTGGCCATACACCTTTAGATCTCTCTGTCAGATATCATTCAGATCTACCAACAACTATGTAGTATAAGCCGTGTCCTCTGCATTTGAACTCAGGTAGGTTGATGGTTTAGAAAGTCCCTCATATTACATGGTTTTGGTAAAACAAAAGGTGATCTAAAGGAAATCTGACAGAGAAATCTAAAGATGTATGGGAGCCCTTACTCATAGCTAAATAAAAGTAATTGGTGTCCAGTGGCTTTTGTCCTGTGGCTTTGACACCATCAAATGGAGGGTCAGCTCAACAACATTATAAGGAAAATCTTCTGGAAGAGATTTAAAGTTGCAAAATGGACAAGTTCTGGAAAAACCACCATGATAAACTTCTAAAAGAACCATAAGGTTCCAAAATTAACATCTTCCAGAAGAACTCTAAAGTTCCACCATGATAAATTTCTAGAACTCTAAAGCTGGCCATAGATGAGCCAATTCCCGGCCATAGTTTCGGGCAATCAACCGCTGTGCATGCTCCTGCCGAACACATAATGGTCGGTCACCCGCAACTACAGGGGTGCCCAAGTTTTTGTGGCCGATCCTGTTGTAGGCAGTTACTGTGGATGGGGAGTCTCCTCCCCCTCCAAGTTAGTGGGCTAAAATCTGTGGGAAATCGCCTGTGTTAGTGGAACACACAGGATTTCCGTCAGTTCTGTAGCCGACTCCTCACAGCGTAGTGATGTCACCACGCTGTGAGAAGTCTGCTACAATTCGCCCATTGATCGAGAGGTCTATGGCCGGCTTGAGATCTCTCAATCAACATATTCTGGAAGAACACTAATATTCCACTATGATAAACTTGAAGACGAATCCTAAAGCCGGCCATAGATGGGCCGATTCTCGGCCATAGTTGCGGGTGATCACCTTCAGGATCCAACCAAAAAAGCTGGCAAGTCGGATCGCACATGGAGCCGTCCTGCTGGTTCTTTTTGTGGCCGATCCTGCTGTAGGCTGCTAAGCCCCCCTCCAAGACTCCCCCTCCAAGTTAATTAGCTACAATCTGACAGGAATTGCCTGTGTTGGTGGAGCACACAGGACTCCTATCAGTTCTGTAGCCGACTCCTCATAGCGTAGTGACGCCTAGGTGTCTATGGCCGGCTTAAGGTTCCACCATGACCAACTTCTAAAGGAACCATAATGTTCCACAATTTAACAACTTTTAAAAGAAACCTAATGTTCCACCATGATACATTTCTAGAAGAACCCTAAAGGCCCCCATACACGTGTCGGATTCCCACCGGATTCCGGCACAATCGATTCTGGGCGCGTGCACGCGAAACTATCTTGCCGGAATCGCATGCAGCCCACCTTGTCCAATCGATCAGGTCCGATCGTTCAGGGGCCCAGAATCGGATCCGACAGAGAACCAACATGTTGGTCTTTCTGATCCGATTCTGCACAGATCAGGGGGAGTTGCCATTTGTGATGTGGACAATCGGACACGGAATCGTCCCGGAATCCGTTGGATTAAGGTGGTATGCAGCGATGGATACTCTTAATTGGCCGATTGATCACACCTGCGATTACCGGCAGAATCGCCGGAATCAATCTGATGGGTGATCGACTGGCCATGGAATCCGACACGTGTGTGGCTAGCTTAAGATTCCTTAATCAACATCTTTCTGTCAGAACCCTGATTTTCTATTGTGATTAAATTGCAAAAGAACCCTTCTTAAAGGACCCAATGTTCCACCATTAACAACTTCTTGAGGATCCCTAACGTTCCACCATGATACATTTCTAATAGAACGATAAGGTTCCACAATGAACAGCTTCTTGAAGGACCGTAAGGTTCCACTATAAACAACCTTTGAAAGAACCCTTAGAGACTGCCTGTTGTCACCATGAGGATGCGCCCACAGTGTCAGGATCACCACTGCATCATTCCCAAGGCAACACTTGGACACCTCTAGGCATTATGTGCATTCATTGCAGAGAACAAGCGGAGGGGAGCATCTTTTTAAACAAGAAAGCTGAAGGGCTGCATTCAGCCCCCGGCCTTTAGTTTTCAAAGCCCTAGTCTAGCATAAAACCACTTTAATTTGGATGAAGGTGGGGTGAGTAGATTTGGGTTGAAAAAACTCATCACTTGTGAAAACTAATCCAAGGAAAATATTAGATTCCATTTACAGACCTCACATTTACCTCACATTTGGTTACCAGTCTAATATTAGCAACACATTACTATTGTTACTCAACTTGATTTACATTTCTAATTACAGTCATCCATCCGTTGTAAGATTGCTACAGATGTTTTTACATTTTTTTACATTTTTTATTCAATTACAAATTTGAGTTGGTTGTCTCATACAATTCTACAGGAACACAACAGTTTAATCAGATTCCACATTCTCTGATCAGCATTCTGTCCATATAGCAATGCAATGTACCGTAGTCACCGGGTGATCACTTCGTCCTAATAAGTTCCACTGGAATGCCAGATTATGATGACTGTGAACTTGTGAAGTTTGGCAAAGTCTTCCGATTTGCAGACACAGGAATTTATAGAATGTGTAC
This sequence comes from Ptychadena robeensis, assembly GCA_036250615.1. Taxonomy (NCBI): domain Eukaryota; kingdom Metazoa; phylum Chordata; class Amphibia; order Anura; family Ptychadenidae; genus Ptychadena; species Ptychadena robeensis. Next base: position 100,576,035 of record CM070038.1, read on the forward strand.
ATATTTGTTTCTTCGAGAGTTATGAAAACTCAGATTTTTAAAGGAGTATTCTTCCACCAGCGACAACCCCTCCAGTAAACTTCTTTAAAATTCCGCTTGCATTAATTTAAAGAGTTGCTCACCCTTCAGCAGTTGGGTATTGCCTGCATTTCAATGAGTGGATTAAAGGATTCATATACTATACATTGGGGCGGACCTAGGCCCCCCTGCAACCCCCCACCTAGATGAGCACCCCTCTGAGAGCCTGAGAGCTCTACTGGGGAGACGTGCCGTGCTGGTGAGCCACTCTGAGAGCGCTACTGGGGAGGCGTGCCGTGCTGGTGAGTGCTCACCCTCCAGCAGTTGGGTATTGCATGAATTTCAATCAGTGAATTTAAGGATTGATATACCATACACCGGGGCGCACCTAGGCCCCTCTGCAACCACCCCCCCCCCCCTGATGGGCACCCCTCTTCACTGCCTGAGAGCTCTACTGGGGAGGCGTGCCATGCTGGTGGGCACGGACTAAATCTGAACATACATGGCTCGATTTCTTAACAGATTTAAGCGCAATCGAGTGGCGTACGTGTTCACAGAGCTCGATTGTGTTTAAATCTATAGAAAATTTGAGCCATCCAGCCTTCCTTAGAGCGGGATCAGTCGAAGGAGCTCGGTCGAACAGAGTTCCAACATGTTGGAAAACCCTGTTCGATTTCCATTACCTTGGAGGGTACCGGACAGGCTGGCAGCCGCAGAAGAGCTGCAGCTTGATATCGGGCCAGCTCATCCGAAACACGATGTTGTCATCGGGCTTCCTTCATCTGGAGGAAAGTCAAGCCGTGTGTGCCCGGCTTTACCGACAATGTCACTTACTAGCACTCCTCCAGAGATTAGTGTCTCTCGCCGTGTTTGATAGGCGGACACGCTGGGGGGAGGCATCTGAGCATCTGAAAAAATGTCTGATGCCCATAAGCCACCTCCTCCCAAGCAGGATGCTGCCCTGGGATAGTGATGGCCAAACATCGCCAGTGTCCGTCTAGAAACAAGCAGACTTTAAAAAGTTCAATCCGCCTGTTCGCAGACAGACATGGCTATCACTATTGCCCAGGGCAGCATCCTGCTGGGAGGAGGTGGCATCAGGGCATCGGACATTTTTTTCAGATGTCTCCCCCTCACTTGAAATTCCCCACCCAGATCGGGTGTTTCTAGTGAAAATAATTCCTTCTCCGGCCAGATTTTCAATGCCTGGAAGAATTATAGACTTCTTCTTGCCAGCGATGGGGCGGGTCGATCACCCGTTCTGTTCGCCGGCAAGAAGAAGAGCGAACATTCAATGTTCTCACCGAACTGTCTGCACGGCAGACAGTTTCGGCCATCACTACTGGGTCAGCCACCCATATTACCACTATCTAAAAACACCCCTGACTATACAATATTTTCAATAGATTTGATCAGAAATAAATTTTATCTAATGTGTCCATTATGAGCTGTCCAAATTAATCATTTATCAGTCTATTAACTGGACATTGACAGGCAATGCAATTGCAATCAGAGGTAAGTGCTGAGTCAAGGCAAAGGGTAGGGAATGTTCTAATTGGCTATTAAGGGGTGCTGGTTTCTACATACTGATTGTGCCGGTTGATGGGTACACTAGTAATAATCAATATCAGAAAGATATCAGGTATTTTCCCGATGCGTACCCCACACTAGCTTATGGTCATCTCTTCATTTATCATAAAGAAAGGTCATTAAAGTGATTCTGGATTTGGCAAAATGTCTAAAAAAGAACTTCAAACTCATAGGAAAACAACCTTTATCTATGCATAAGTCAACCCCAGGAACCCCACCATTTTGAAAACAAGGCAAGGAGTCTAAAGCCCCCCATACACCTTCAGATTCCTCCATACAACTTCCATGAGACCTACCAACAACTATGTAGTATAGTGACCTCCCTGATAGAATACATAGTGATTGGAAGGTGTAGAAAGGCCCTCATATTACATGGTTTTGGTAGAAGAAAAGTTGGTTGTACAGAAATTGCATGGTAATTGTATTTGGTGTATGGGGGGCTTTAAGACCAACAGCACCAATTTTTCTTCTAGTCTACATTTCCGATAAATCAGTCCAACAGCCCGTGCACAATGGTGAACCTTTAGGGCCCAACCCAACACCAATGGAGAACCTCTGATCTTGGCCCCCGTTACGGCTAAATACAAATATACGCACAATAATGGACTCAGCTCAGCCTGTTTGTCTTGAAACAAGGTAACCCCGGCCGATGGGATCTCATGACTCCCATGATGTTGTCTTCCAGAAAATAAATGATTACGAAAATCTCCTTCTGTTAGCTACAAAGTTCTCAAAGTTCCAGCTGTATCGGCCACCCACACAGTCAGGATACCAGAGTGACAGAAATCTGGATATAAGTATCATTACATTCAGTGTGGGTGTAAATATTACTCACAGGATCGTATCTTGCCAACAGACAGTGAGGATTTCAGACAAAGTTAGAATTTAGGGGAAGAAAAAGTTAAACTATTACTCCAACCACCATGATGGAATGGATAGAGGTCCCATTTGCAGTGGTATACATGGGAAAGTGCATCAAGATGTGGCTTTGGAGGGTCATACTCAATAGGCTTGGTTGGCTCCATGCAGGACAATGCATTGGAAGCCTTCATGGAAGGTGTTCTCAGCACGCTGTGATGTAGTGCAGAGTTGGATACCATGCACTTGGCAGAAAAAAAGCACTGTAAAGCCCCCCATAGACAGGCAGACTCCTCCATGCAACTTCTGTACAACCAACTTTTCTTCTACCAAAACCATGTAATATGAGGATCTTTCTACACCTTCCAATCACTATGTATTCTATCAGGGAGGTCACTATACTACATAGTTGTTGGTAGGTCTCATGAAAGTTGTATGGAGGAGTCTGCCTGTCTATGGGGGGCTTAAGGGGTCAGTTGTGTCCACGAATGGTCCATCTAGCAGTTGGTTCCACCAATGGATAGACCACACAAGACATAGTCTACCAGTTATTTACAAAAAGAACTGTTGGTTGAAGCCAAACTACAGACACCATACATTTTAGGGGCATTGGTCTTTCTTCAGCTTACAGAAACGTAATTTCGTTTTACTCCCTACCCATCCTCATTCTCAACTCATCATGACTGGTAGACAGCACTTTGACAAAAACCCATTTAACCTCCCTGGCGGTTCACTGAGGTGCAGATTTCTGTACCAAAAGTTATACAGTGTTTTGCCTTTCCACCCCCATCGGCGTCACCGATGACGCCAATGGGGGCGGAAAGGCTCTGTTTGCCTGCAGCTTTGTAGAAATGCTGCAGGCACACAGAGAGCCAGCGGTTGCGCCTGATTCCGGCACGGGCGCAGTTTGATTCACGTTCAGACTGCGCCAGTACTTGCTTCGGGCGTAACGCTAGGGAGGTTAATGGTATTTATTCTTAAAACAGAAGGGAAGTACACACTGAGGTCCATCATAGCTTCAGAAAATTAAGTTAGATTAGGTTAGTAGGTACAACAAGAGATGTTCAGTCATTGTGACCGAAGAACGCACAGCATATAGCTAGCCATACACAGTCGGATTCCATGGCCGATCGATCACCTATCCGATCGATTCCGGCGATCTCAGCGGGAATCGGAGGTCTGATCGATCGGCCAATTAAGTCCGTCCGATCGCTACATACCACCTTGTCCCACGGATTCCTGGACCATTCCGTGTCCGATCGCTTACTCCACAAATGGCAACTCCCCCTGATCTGGGCAGAATCGGATCAGAAAGACCAACATGTTGGTTCTCTGTCCGATCCGATTCTGGGCCCCTGAACGATCGGACGTGATCGGACGGACAAGGTGGGCTTCACGCGATTACGGGACGATCGTTTCGCGTGCACGCGCCCGGAATCGATCGTCCCGGAATCCGATGGGAAACGGACCCGTGTATGGGGACCTTATGACGGCATGGATAGCACTCATAACCTACGTAAATGATGGCACCTGGAGTTGAACTTTATACAATTTTCATCAAACTTGCACCAACAATAATTATTAATCCAAAGGATCCACAATGAACAACCTCCTGCAGAACCCTTATGTTCCACCATAATACATTTCTATAGGAATAGTGATAATGTCAATCAAATCCAACTTGGTACCATGTTCATACAACTTTCACCATCAATAATACTAACAATGAATAAAATAAACAAGGTCGTTAATAACTTACTTGGTCACTGGATCATATTGCAAAGATGCCGGTTGCTGTAATCGTAGGACGCCTGGAAGAAAGGACAAAAGAATTACTGGAGAATCCCCACACATGCTGCTTGTTCAGCATTAAGGATATTACTCATTTGTGATTCACTGGAATGGGAGTGTGCGTAACTTAAGCTAGCCATACACGTGTAGGATTCCATGGCCAATTGATCACTCACCCAATTGATTCCGGCGATCTCAGCGGGAATCGGAGCTCCGATCAATCTGCCAATTAAGAGTATCCGATCGCTGCACACCACCTTGTCCAAGTGATCACGTCCAATTGATCTGGGGCTCAGAATTGGATCAGAATTGGATCCGACAGAGAACCAACATGTTCGGAATCAATTGGGTGAGTGATCAATTGGCCATGGAATCCTACATGTGTATGGCTAGCTTTAGAGTGACACCCAAATGCAGCCATTGTGGTACACAACATTCCCAACAGTTTGCCGTAACACCGGTAGATGGGTCATCCATACATATGTATAACAGATAAAAATCAATAGCTAGCCATACACGTGTCGGATTCCATGTCCAACCGATTCATCATCCGATCGATTCCGGCGGGAATCGCAGGTGTGATCAATCGGCCAATTAAGAGTATCCATCGCTGCATACCACCTTGTCCAATGGATTCCGGCACGATTCCGGGACGATTCCGTGTCCGATTCCACCTCCGATTCCACAAATGGCAACTCCCCCTGATCTGTGCAGAATCGGATCAGAAAGACCAACATGTTGGTTCTCTGACGGATCCGATTCTGGGCCCCCGAACGTTCGGACGTGATCGGACGGACAAGGTGGGCTGCACACGATTCCGGCACGATCGATTCACGCGCACGCGCCCGGAATCGATCGGCCCGGAATCCGGCCGGAATCCGACCCGTGTATGGGGGCCTAATGGCATAATCAGACTATAGGACACTTTTGCATTAAAAGTCATAAAGAAAAGTTCCAAGTACCGTTTACATCTATGTTATGATCCATAATAATATCCTTAAACCGGCGTTGATCCTATAGATCAGTGATGGCGAACCTATGGCATGGGTACCCGAGGTGGTACTCTCTGCGGGCATGCGAGCTGTCAGCCAGCGCAGAGGAAAGAACTGCAGCCTATTGGCTCTCAGTGCTGTAAGTTCTCTTTCCCTCTCTTCTGATTGCACACATACCCTCTCCTATTCTATCTTATAAGAAAGTAGTGTGTGTGTTTACATGATTTATGTGATGTTTCCACCACCATGCTTCACTGTAGGGATGGTATTGGCCTAGTGGTGAGCAGTGCCTGTTAGGTGAAAAATTTGCAATATTTAGCGAATACGGATATTTGTAATCGCCTGCATAAGGACTTCCTAATTCTTCCAGCCACAATAGGGCGCATGGAGAGGTAAATAAACAACAGCATTAGATGCATCTTTAAAAATAATATAAAGCTAGCCACACACGGTTCGATGTTAGCGTTCAATCAACGTTTTCCGATGAAAAATTTGATTGATTGAAAGAAAATCGTTTTTCTGCCCACATGGTACAATCGACGATTATTGACTGATTTTTGTCAAGTCGTTGATTGAATCGTGATCGGACAGGTTGTAAAATTCTGGTCGATTGTACAATCATCAAACTACTTGAAACTAAAATCGTAAGAGGAATTCAATCGACGATTTTTGATTACTTCGATGAACTTTTCAGTCGAAATTGAACAATAATCGTACTCCCCATGTGGTGTACATCGATTAAATTAAAATGGTTTTTCGATTTTTTCATCGAACTACAAAATCTAATCTAATGTCGATTGAACACTAAAATTGAACCATGTGTGGCTAGCTTAAAGCGGACCTACCACCTTTGAGGTCACTCAGCATTATCGGCTGCACCTCAGCCGATATTACTGACATCCTTAGGGCTTGTTTCCACTTTTGCGTTTTCGTGCGGTTGTAACCACGCGTCTGAAACCACATGCGCGTCCGCACGACAATGTATGGCATAGTTTTTGCGCGTTTTCGCGACGCAATTTTTTTGAAACGCATCCAATGCTTTCCTTTGGATGCGTTTTTGGGATGCGGTTGGGAAGCGGATGCGTTTCAAAACACTGCAGGCAGCGTTTACAACCGCACCCTAAACCGCATCCGCATTCGAACGTGCACAAATGCACCAGTGGAAACTATATTGAAGTTTCCAATGGATGCGATTAATTTGCGCTTGCGGCCGCACGGTTACAAACGCGTAGAAACGCGCAAAAACGCAAAAGTGGAAACAAGCCCTAAAGTGTAAAAAAAATCTGACAGCAGGAGGGGAGCTGGTTACGAGTTCTCCCC
>CM070038.1:100650528-100670336 GCA_036250615.1 Ptychadena robeensis
ACAGTGAGCAGAGGCTGCTGTACCAATCAGGCAGCACGCCGGGGCCCCTATGTGCTGACCGTCGGGCCCCCCTAGCGGCCCGGGCCCGGGAAGGGTGTCCCCTCTGCCCCTGATGGCGGCCCTGAACAGGGTCAGTCTAATAAAGTCCAGTACTGATGGATAAGGCAGGGGTGGTCAGGGACAATCCGAGGTCAGGGCAGGCAGAGATCAGGCAATAGTGATTAGCTGTATAGGCAATATTCAAATTTGCGTTATTTTACAAATGTTAAGATGTGTTATAGTATGTATGTTCTTATACAGTATATCTCTCACACAGGACCTTGTGTCATGTGACTGTATTGTCTGTATATCATATGTAGTTATGTTATGACTTTATGTAATGACCTAAATATATAAGAATATATGATTATATACTGTTCCTAAATTGATTACTGTAATTTTCTGTTCAGACCAATGCTCTAAATACCTCCCTGATGAAGCCCATCTGGGCGAAACGCGTCAGAGGATTAGCAGACCATTGGACAATTGTCGTAAATTGAATTGTGGATGTATCTGTGACATTACTATCTTCTTTTATGTATTTACGAATGTTGACAAACTATCTGGACCTCTGGACCGTGTGTGGTCTTAGTAACTGTCAAAGTCAACACCCCCAGCCAGGGCATCTAGGCATAGGGGTGCCTGACTGGGATGGGATGCGGAGGAGGAACTCGGCGCGTCAAGAGTGACGTCAGCTGCTCGGCGCTCGCGACCGGAAGTGATGTTGGCAAAAGGGGGCAGCGCCGCCCGGGTCAAGACCCGGCGGCGGAAGTGATGCTGCCTCTTTCGCCACTGAAGACGGACCCTGCCCGCCCTCCCTACTGTTGTTTTGGGTGGGGTGGGTTTTTTCTGATATTCTTCGGCACAGCAGGTGGGTCCAGGACGCCGTCCATAAAGTTCAATGGTAGGAGGAGCTGTTTTAGGGTGACCTGCTTGCAGGCAGCAACGTCATCACTGGGTAGAGATGGTCGAATTTTTTTTCAAAAATTCGACCATTTCGCCGGTTACAACTTAATTGCAAAGCCCCTGAGCATGGTATCATCACCAAACTTGCTGGAGATGTAGAGAAGGGTTGGGAGTATACTACAAAAAAGAAAGTAAGTCTCTAACACAAACAGTTTTTTCACAAATTAAGTTCAAAGTCAAGTAAAAAATTCGAAAATCGGAATTTCGACTTTAACTTTGAACTTAATTTATCCAAAAACTACATGTGCTAGAGCCATACATTTTTTTTACAAATGTTCCTCCAACCCTTCTCTACATCTCCAGCAAGTGTGGGGATCATGCCATTTTCAGGGGCTTTGCAATCAGCTCACAAAGTTTGCAAGTCGAAAAATTCGACCATCTCTATCACTGGGCTATTGCTGGGTCAATGACCCTTAGGGTTGTGTTGGGGGTGTGGCCTGTGAGGTCATCATTATCTATGGAGCCAGTGCACCGGTAGTACCCACTGAGCAAGGTTTTGGGGTCAGGGGGGTACAGCTGTTTAGTTCGGAAGCGGGGACACCGTCCTGGGGCCTGGGTTTAGGGGTTCTTTTGTTGCATTCTTGTTATGTTATTTAAGTGTGTTAATAAAGCTGTGGCCAAGTGTTTATCCACTTTAAAATTCCACGTGTAATTATTGTAGGGGTAGTGTGGGGTTTGGGGGTGCTGGGGGGTCAGCGGGGAGAGGAGGGGGTGGTATGGGGGGGTTAAAGTGTTGATATCTCTCCCCCCCCCCCTCTTCTTCCTTGTGTCTCTCCTCAGGTCAGCACTGCCCAAGTCATTTAAATGTAAAATGTGATGGTCCTCAATATTATACAATAAAGACCTTTTAACTAATATTGATGCCGCAATTGCCAGATCTAGTGGTCACGCATATTAGGGACTGGGGTGTAACTTCTCACCCACAAACCAGGGTTAATTTTTCTCAATTTTCCTGGCTAGGGCACAGTATAATGTATATCTACGATGCTGACACGTCTTGCCCCTTAGTGATTACATTTTGTGACTTGATTGTCTGTTTGTTTATAAGATTGTGTTTTCAATAAAGTTTTACTCAGTGTGTGCCTTCTTCCTGAGGGAAGAGAAGCATGGTGTCTGTGTGAAGTGATTCCTCCATCTTAAGAGCAGCAGAGTACACAAGATACGTTCACAGAACTTCATCATACCGGTTATCCCATCTCTAGCTATAATGGCAACAACAAATAATTCTACTTATATTTAATTTGATATTCACAAATATTCAAAATTGTGTATATATATTTACAATTATAATCACCTAGTGATTACCTTAAAAATGAATGGTCACATGTGCTATTTATTTTCGATCCATGGCCATAAGCATCCCAATGCCAAATATATACGCAATTTGAATATTCAAGCTCAACACTAGTTGTGACGTCCTTTTTGATGTATGCGGTTTGGGGGCCTGGCTAATCATGGACACGGGGGGGGCTTAGCTGATGGACCCCAATTTTGGTTTAGAATGCACCTGGAGCAGTATATTCTGTTGTGGCATTAGCAGCTCCCTGAGTTTTCAGAGAGAACCATATACTCAGGAGTGCACATAAGTGGTACCCTGGTACTCAGGGGCCAAAACCTAGCTCTGCGTACCGGCATTATTGTTACACAGCTCATATGCGTACTAACAACTTGGAGGCGCTCCGTGTCTGGGCGGCCGCAGCTTAACATGAATAACTATGAAAGGTTGCAGTTAGGGGGTAACACTGGAAATGTAAATTAATAATCCAAAAATATAAGATTGGACTTCTAAGGGTGTTGGAGATCTGGGGGGTGACAGTCAGAGTAGGCATATGTAAGGGTAAAAGAGAAAAGCACTGTGTGACAGTTGGAATATGACTATGAAAGGATGACATATGGACTGCAGGTAGTCTCAGGGGTTAGTTACTAAGCCAGAAAGTTTCAGGATTGTACTACTGAGGTATGAGATCTGGGGGTTCAAATGTGAGAGTAACATGTGACCCAAAGCCAGCTGGTGACCTGTGGATGGAGGCAGGTAATCGGAGGATCAATCAGGAACAGGGAGGTCCATCTGCAGCAGAATCTACCATGCAGGAGGCTGGCACAGAGGACAGTGAGGGAGACAGTGAGGAAGACCACCCTACATATGGGGTGAGTACCACACACCATCTCCTGGTACTGATCTGAGGAACTCACTAAAGGTACCCATACACGTTGCGATTTTTCGGGGACCGATGCGATATTCGATTTCGATGCCCGATTTTTGCTTTAGTGCTATTTTTAAAAGTCGTTCGCATGCCCGATTTTTCGGCCCCGATTAGTCGCAGCCCGACCGACCGATCGGCTGGTTGGATTGGGAATCTTTTAAAAGTGTCCGACCGACTGAAAATGACAGGCATCCTCATTCGGGGCCCGACCAACTTTTCGGCAGCTTTTTCTAAAAACAGCATCGGTCGGACTACATTTGCATGTTAGAAATCCCGAACGACCGACCTACCCGACCGACCGGATCGGTCGGAAGGGCTAAAATCGCACGAAAAATCGCAACGTGTATGGGTACCTTAAGAAAGGTATGTGCACCGCTGACTATAAGATGAAAGATCTCGTATTTGATTCCAGTGCTTCCTGGTGGATTCAGCCTCCGCCGCACAATCCGTCATTTCGCTATATGTAAGTGTAGCCGGATTAAACCGCCAATTAGGCTGATCTGGATAATGGTCCATTAACCCCCCATTGATCACCTCAGGTCATTGCGCCGCACCCCGCCGAGCTGCTGCCGGATAAATGATGTTTGCTCTGGAGACAATTTGCAGAGAAAAAAAAACTCAGAGCTTTGAGGATTCTGCGGATCTGATAACGTCGTCCTTCTGATGACGGAAACAAGAAAACTCTTCATTATTTAAGGTGGCAATAGACGCCGCGATTTTTCATGCGATTCTTCTGCGCAGAAATCAATACACATACAAGGTGTGCGATCGATCAAAATCTGCAGATCGATCAAAAAAACGATCGGACCTGTCTGTAAGATGTAGTCGATCGCTCGGGAATCACAGACCGTAAGGACCCCATACACCTTTAGATTTTTCTGTCAGATTTCCTTTAGATCTCCTTTTGTTTTACCAAAACCATGTAATATGAGGGACTTTCTAAACCATCAAGTCTACCTGTGTTCAATCGTAGAGGACCCGGCACTACATAGTTGTTGGTAGATCTAAAGGATATCTGACAGAGAGATCTAAAGGTGTACGGTCAGCTTTAATGGAGACATGCGATCGTTCATATCGATCGACCTATGCAGGCCTTCCATCATTTCCAATCATATCGGCGATCAGGGATAAATCGCATCCCGAAAATAGTGCACTTTTCAATCGATTTCCTCATGCGATCGGGCGTGATTGACAAGGCTATCTTCACCTGCAATCTTTAAAAACAAAATCTCCCCCATTCAAAAAAAATAATTGCATCCAAAGAGAATTAATTCATTCATGTCTATAAGCAAGATCAGCTTCTTAACTGGGAGGAGGGGGGGCGCCTTGGGAACGGCTGCAGATCTCCTCTCTCTCTCTGGCTGTGTCTGTTGAAGCTGCAGAGTGATTTCAGCTTCCACAGTCACGGAAGGAGGGATAGATGGGAGTTCATCTATCTTTCTCTTCATCGTTTATATCAGCAGGGCTCTGGGCTCTGTGGCATAAGCAATAATACAATTAAGATTGGAGATCTGGCCATGGCTGCATCTCTCATCTGACGGCTGCCTGGCTAATCTCCTTACCACTCGGCTGCGGGGGTCTCACATTCGGGCCATTCCCTAAAGGCTGCCATACACACCCCGATGGGTGCAGGCAGACCAGTCCCAATCTGCACCGGGATGCAAACGTGATGACGTCATCACGTTTGCACCCCGGTGCATTATGGGGCCCCTTTAGTCGGCCGACACCCTTTGTGTGCCGGCCATTAGCTTCAATGAAGACACCGGTCTTCATTGTAGCTAATACCCTCGGCTTCCATTGGCCAGAGATTATCGGACATGTCCGTTCTCTGGCCGGCCGAGCAGTGTGGGCACATGCTGATTAGCGGACGATTTTAACCTGACCGATGGCGCGAGCGTGCACGTCCGTCGGTCAGGTTAAAAATCGGCCGCTTATCGGCATGTGTATGGCTAGCATAAAGCTAAACGGGCCACAAACGCCCCCCCATCTGCAGTTTGTCTCTTTTTGACTCATTGGCTTCCATAATTTGATGAAAGGGCCGGCCCAAGAGCCTGTAACGGCCGACCCACCATATGTGTGCCAATTCCATGCATCACTTATGATGGCCGCGATGTGGGTTAGGTGACGTGCGACAGGGACATTGTTATCCTTTACATTTCCTGCATTTAAAAAAATGCTCATTCATTGCAATGAGCAGAGATAATTCCTATAGACTGTCTGTTGTCACTATGAGGATGCGCCCAGTGTCACACCACTGCATCGTCCCCAAGTCAATGTTTGGACAGCTATAGGCATTATGTGCACTAATTGCAAAGAACAAGTGGAGGGGAGCGTCTTTTCAACAAGGTGACAAAGGGCCGGAAAAGAAAACGAAATGGGTCAGATGTGGTGTTCTATCGAGATGTGCCTCCGCGTTGGCGCAGTGATCTAGGCGGCTGTAGAGAGGTACCTGTCGAGATGAGCCTCTGTGTCATTGACAGTTCATTATACTATGGACAGGGGACCCAGAGGAGGAGGCTGATCTCACCGAGTCCCCTGTCCATAGCAGACTGAACTGCACTGACAGTTCACTCTGCTATGGACAGGGGATCCGTCAAAATAAGCCTCCCCCCCTTCCAGTGTCACTACACATGGAGAGGGTCATCTGGACGGGTCCCCTGTCATCTATTACACATCTTACAAGTAGATGGCATAGCAGCATATTTAGTGAGCGAACTGCGCCCCCTGGTGGATTGTATAAAGTAGATCTGGCTCCCAGTGGGGGCTCAATTCGATGGGACACAGACACCCGCGCCTTAGTTTGCCCACCCCTGGTTTATACATATTTCTTTTTTATTGAGCCTCGGCGTATTGTCGCACACACAGATGTGAAACTCGCACCCTGTTCACACATAGTGTAAAACCACACCAAACTGCACGGGTGTCTCAAATGTCCCGCCTGAAAGGGGCTAAGGACCCCAAAAAGGGGTGATTGGTGGGTCAGGCAGTAGAAGCCATCTGACCCTCTAGTATCACGTTCCCCAGGTGACCTCGATTGGAGCCAGATCTCCCGAGTACTAGGGACCGGGGTGGGCGCCCCTCCGAAGAGGGTCTTGAACTTGGAGAGACTGCCGAGCTGCCACTTTCCGGGGTTAAAGCCCCGGAGGACCCGCACCGTACCCGTGAACAAGACTAACATGCAGAGGTAGAGTGACATTTTTCTGCCACCCTACAAGGGGTTAACCTCTCCCCATCAGCGGATATTTCATTCACGGCCACAAATTTGCCACTTTGACAGGTCCCTGCCTCTGCTGCACCCGGGACACGACCCATAAATCAGGCCGGACGATGGGCGCGCTCCTGAGGCCGCCAGCGTCTGAAGTCAGCATGAAAATGATCATTTGCAGAGTATGCGGAGGAAGCGGGGGCCCCCTCCCCTCTGTCACCAATTCTGCGGAGATTTGGAGGAGTGACAATTTACAGCTATTCCTTGTCATTTATACTGTGAGTTACAGCCGCCGCCGCGTGCGAGACGTGTAAATCACTTTCCTAACACGTCCGTTAATATTCCACCGGAGAGACGCGCGGTGCGGACCCATAAAGTCACATTACCGAAGTGTCTGCCCGCCCGCTCCGCCCGCAGACCAGTAACGATCACCTAGTCAGTGCTGCTTCACCAGCAGATAAACAGGGGATTGCGCTACTCTGTATAGGGGCTTGTTTCCACTAGAGCGATCGGGCGTGGAGTGACACGTTTTTAATCGTGCCACCGCCTCCCGGCCGATCACCCCCCCCCCCCCCCCCCCCCCCCCCCCACACACACACACACATTTGTCCATGCAATTGGCTGCGATTTTGCTCGCGATCTAACCTTTTTTTCTGATCGCGCCCATAAGAAATAAATGGACGCGGTCAAAAATAATGTCTATTCACTGGGGAGGCGATTTTTGACCGTGTCTATTCAAGTCAATGGACCCAATTTTGTACCGCGTATACTTATGACAAACGACGCAATTTTCTGCTAGGGGATGCGATCGGGCACAGCACACGATTAAAAACACGGTAGGGTTGCATTCAAAATCACACCCTACATTACGTCCCCGCGTTATCGCGCCAATCTGCACGGGAGGATCTTTTACACACGATTGGCCACGATTTTGCGCGTGATCCGACCTTTTTTTTCTGATCGCATGTGGTCGCGTCCGATTGCGCCCATAGGAAATGATTGGCCATGGTAAAAAATTGCGTCCCTATTCACCGGGGACGCGGTCAAAATTTTTGGTCAATTCATGTCAATAGATGCGATCGGGCGCGATTTTCCACTAGGGATCGGGCACGGAACACGAATTAAAACACGGTAGCGTTAAGTCGCACCCTAAATCACGTCCATCTGTGCCCATCCGCACAGGAGGATTGTGCCATTCCGTATAAGGGCTTGTTGCCACTAGAGCGATCGTGCACGGAAATTATTTTTCTACGCGTTCGGGCATTTTTTCTGATCTTGTGAGATCGCATCCGATCGCGCCCATAGGAAATGAATGGACTCGCTCAAAATTCGTGTCCCTGTTCATGTCAATGGACACGATTTTTTACCACGTCCATTCATGGAAATGGACGCGATTTTCTGCTAAGGATCGGGCGCGGCACACGATTAAAAACAAGGTCGGGTAGTGTTCAAAATCACAAATAAGAACAAGGAGAGAGGCGCACAACCTAGTACAACAAATGGTTAAATCATGGGGAATAGGATAAGATAAAATAAAATGAAACAAAATGAAACAAAACAACAGACAAGATACTCACACTGAGAGAGGTTTAAAAAGAGGTGAAAAAGAGCGTCCGCTCGAAACGCATCCCATTGTTCCTGTTAAGCCCCCCAGCATCTGGAAGCAGGTGATCTCATCCCCAACCAGGAAGTGAGGTCCTCCTGGAAAGCACATGGCCCTGAGGGATCCATCCTTGTAAACCTCTCTCAATGTGAGTATCTGGTCTGTTGTTTTATTTCATTTTGTTTTATCTTATCCTATTCCATATGATTTAACCATTTGTTGTACTAGGTTGTCCTCTGTCCTTGTTCCTAGTTGTCTGTTACAGGAGGGCCACACTCCTCCATTTTGAGAGCTGCACACCTACACAAAACTTAAACACCCATCCCATGCTCAGGCCCCATACACCCACTGAGGGCCTTTCTGGCCACTGATATCACTGTAGCTGTGTAATCACTGCTGAAGGTTGTGCGCAACTATCTTCTTTCTTAAGGTGGCCATACACAGGTCGATTTCCCACACGATTCCTGGCCGATTGATCACTGGGTACGTGCACGCCGATCGATCGACGAGGAATCGAGTGCAGCCCACCTTGACTGATCGACCCCGCCCGATCGACATGGCCCCCAAATCAGATCGGCCAGAGAACCAACCTGTAGGTGTTTTCTGATCGATCGGGCACACATCAAGGGGCATTGACATTTGTGAATCGATCGACTGGTAACAGAATCGTCCAGGAATCGGTGGCCTAAGGTGGTAGGCACAGACTTGTATGGTCCATCAATCGACGCCTGTGGCTTCACTGGAATCGATCGGAGCGTTGATCGATCGCTCTGGAATCGACACGTGTATGGCTAGCTTAAGTGTTCAAAATCACGTCTGCGCATGATCGCGCCTATCTGCATGCGATCGCTTAAATGGAAATGAAGCAATTATATTCAATGGGAGCGATCGCTCTAGTGGAAACAAGTGGAACTAGTGGAAGCCCTAACAGTGGTTCCCAAACTGGGGGGGCGCGAAGGTATTCCAGGGCCGCGGGCCCTCGTTCTAATTCTGTGTTTGATTAGGGAGGGCGAGGGGGCCTCGATAATGTTCCTTAATAGAAAAGGAAAGTTTGGGAACCACTGGTCTATAACAACCCTGAGATGCCTTCAATTTCCTGTTTATTAACCTTCCTAGCGCTCCTACAAGGTCCAGATTTCCATACTAAAAGCGCACCATAGAATTTTTTTTGTGTTGTAGGCCTGTAACTTCCCAAAATATGTCCGTACAAGGGCCTAGTAGACATCCTGACTATAATAATGTTTGAAACAACAAAAAATGAATAAAAGGTATTCTTTGAATGATAAAATACTTATTTGGTATGAAAGATGTCAAAACAGTGTGTATTCATATTCATGTTTTGTTTATAATAACATTTTTATTACAATTGGAAATGTGTTTTGTTTTTGTTTTACTTTGAATTGTATTGGATATCAGTTATCGCTGTATCCAGTACAATTCCCTTTGGCACCCTCTGATAGGGTTAACTTCAAAGAGCACATCTGGAAATCACATTGGGGGTGATTTCCAGATGTGCTCTTTTAAGTTAACGCAATTTACATTTGAATGTCACTATGCCCCCCCCCATGTGACGTCATCACGTCACTCGGGGGGGAGGGGTGACATCGGCTTTAGTGAAGAAGCCAGCTGAGAGGATCAGATCCACCGGGACAGCACAGAACAGTGAGTATGTGCTGCCTGGGCTCTGATCTTCGCTGGACGTCTCCATCTCCATCTGCAATACTGACAGGGAAGAGCTGGATGACATGGAGCCATCGAAGCGCTAGGGGGGTTTAATAGAAAAATAAATAAAATATCACAGCGTGCAGGGGCTTCCCGGGACAGCGCTCCAACATTTGTCGCTGGAACACCAACTACTACCATGCTAAACCCAACACTTTTTGTTATTTGTGTCTCATTGGGGAAGTTTGACTTCACTTCCTGTTGATTCAACAGGAAGTAAGAGGACATCTCTCCTAGTGATGAGCACTGCAGCATAGGCAATATTCGAATTTGCGATATCTCGTGAATAAGGGTATGTTTCCGCATCCGTCGGGACACCCTACATTAAGCGTAGAGCTTGGCGGGGGGTCCCGAAGCATCACATACACTTTACCTGCTCGTGGATGCAGGGATTAATGTAGTGGAGTACGTTAACCACTGATCGGAGTAGATAAAAAGAAAAAACCTTAGACGGCAGTGACATCTTGTGGCCATATTATATATTACACCAAATAATTTTACGCAAAACACACTGTACTGATATAGGACAGAAATTCAGTCTAGGGAGGTCACATTACATATTATTAGTAAAAATAACACCTACCACAAAAAAAGCCCTAGTGCATATTTTTATATAAGACAGTGTCCTATTTTCGGGTAAATACGGTAATACTAAGTGATAATATTATAATAGGATTTGACTTCCCTTGCTGTGTGAGTTTATATCTATATACACACAGCAGGGGTAGAGGGCCCATACTTTTATGCTGAAGTGTTTTTAAAAGCTTTGCTCAACCCCTGACCCACATGAATGAAGATCTCCTCACAACTAAAGGTTGCAGGGGATGCACAAATCTGAGATGCTGTAGAAACCATAAGGGTTTGTTTCCACTTAAGCGGAAGCCCGCGGTTGTCCACGGCGCGGATACATCCGCGCCCATTCACTTCAATGGGCTCGTACCTGCCGCGGTCAGGGGGCGGCTGAGGCACGGTCCGCCGCTCAAAAACTCGGTTCACCGCATTTTTGAGCGCAGTCCGCACTCTTCCGCAGCCGCCCACCCCTGACCGTGGCCATAGAGGTGAATGGCCGCCGCTAAAAACCGCATGAGATGCGGTTCTTAGCGGCGGCGGTTCTTAACGGCGGAAACGTGCTGCCGGCTTCCACACAAAACAAACAAAGCCCTGTGGAAACAAGCCCTAAGGCACTACTTTGACCTTCTGCCGGGCAGACCGGTGTGGTAGGCAGGTAATGTGGATGAGCTCTGTCACGGGGGTGCAGACGGAGACCATAACAGCAAGGAAACCCAGGACTCAGGACTATACCATTCGCAGACCACTAGACCATGTATTTAAGGAAGTCACAAGCAACAGCAACTTGCCTGAACAAAGAGGTCTCTCTGTCCCAAAGGCTCTGATAACTTCTGACCCCTAGACCGTTTATTGACTACCCTGTTTGCCCCCTGCCCTGACTTTGGCCTGTCTGACTATGTCTCCCCCTGCTGTCTCGGTACCTCGCCTTGGTTATTTTGCTGTCAGCCTCTGCCAAGTAAGTGTAGCTAGGGACCACAACCTGGGGGCTTCCCGCAGCAAAGTTCCATCACTCCTTGCGGGATGCTCTGGTGAATACCAGGGGGCTCCTTAGACTCTGCGCCCTGGTTTATACTTGTCTGGTGGCACGGTGGCTCACCCATGACAAGACCAATGGTCTGGACTGCAAAGTTCCTGCTGCTGCCTCTGCTGGTCTTAGGAGATTTGGTGCTGCCAATGTTGTTGCTGGAGAGGAAGCTGTACCTGAGCACCTGCAGTACAAGGAACTCCCTGCTACTACTTTATTCTTGCTGTATGTCTGTATTCTCCATGTCTATTACTGTTTTACAATATTTAATTTGGCAAAACAGGACATTTATTATATCCCCACACTTTTCCAATGAGTGTAATACCGTACAGGGAGTGCAGAATTATTAGGCAAGTGGTATTTTTGAGGAATAATTTTATTATTGAACAACAACCATGTTCTCAATGAACCCCAAAAACTCATTAATATCAAAGCTGAATATTTTTGGAAGTAGTTTTTAGTTTGTTTTTAGTGATGATCGCGAATATTCGGATTCCGAATATTAATCGCGAATATCGTCAATTCGGAAATTCGCGAAGATGGTGAATATATTGCCGAATATTCGCAATTCCGGATATTCTGTATTTTTTATCCATTACACACGCCTCTCAATGTGAGTGGACGAATGGGAAGGCTGTAACAAGAGCTTAGCAACAATCCCTGCGACCATCAACAGATTTTTATTTCGCGCCAAAATTCGCGCCATGTTAAACATATATTGCGCGCGCGAAATTCGCAATAAAACTGCCGATAATAAAAAAAACCGCCGAATATTGCCGAATGCTAATATTTTTCCGAATGTTTTCACATAAAATTTCTGGCATGCCCCAATACGAATGTTGCCTATGCCGCTCATCACATATTTGTTTTTTAGTTTTTATCATATTTTATGGGATATCTGTGTGTGCAGGTGACATTACTGTGCTAATTATTAGCGCAACTTAACACAAACTAATTTATACCCATTTCAATTATTTATTTTTACCAGTGAACCAATATACTCCACATTCACAAATATACATTTCTGACATTCAAAACAACAAACACAAATCAGTGACATATATGCCACCTTTCTTTGCAAGGACAACTCAAAGCCTGCCCATCCATGGATTCTGTCAGTGTTTTGCATCTGTTTTCAACCATCAACATTGTGTGCAGCAGTCCCCCCAAAAACCACAGCCTCCCAGACACTGTTCAGAGAGGTGTACTGTTTTTTCCCTCCTTGTAAATCACACATTTGATGATGGACCAAGGTTCTCAATGGGGTTTTTTCAGATCAGGTTTAACAAGGAGGCCATTGTCATTAGTTTTTCTTCTTTTATTCCCTTTCTTTTTTTTTTTGCCATCCACGCTGTGGAGTACTTGGACCGTGTGAGGAGCATTGTCCTGCATGAACATATCATGTTTTTTTCTTGAAGGATGCGACTTCTTTCTTCCTGTACCACCCCCTGCTTAAGAAGGTGTCTTCCAGGAACTGGCAGTAGTGACTTGGAGTTGAGCTTGACTCCATCCTCAACCAACCCGAAAAGGCCCCACAAGCTCATCTTTGATGATACCAGCCCAAACCAGTACTCCACCTCCACCCTGCTGGAGTCTGAGTCTGACTGGAGCCTCGGCCCTTACCAATCCAGCCACGTGCCCATCCATCTGACCCACAAGACTCACTCTCATTTCATCAGTCCATAAAACCTAGAAAAATCAGTCTTGAGATATTTCTTGGCCCAGTCTTGAGGTTTCAGCTGTGTGTCTTTTCAGTGGTGTCGTCTTTCAGCCTTTCTGTCATCTGAGTATTGCACACCTTGTGCTTTTGGGCACTCCAGTGATGTTGCAGCTCTGAAATATGGCCAAACTGGTGGCAGTGGCATCTTGGCAGCTGCACGCTGACTTTCCCAGTTCTGGGCATTTATTTTGCGCCTTTGTTGTTCCACACGCTTCTTTGCGACCCTGTTGACTATTTTGAATGAAACGCTTGATTGTTCGATGATCACGCCTCAGAAACTTTGCATTTAGGAGTGCTGCACCCCTCTGCAAGATATCTCACTATGTGTGACTTTTCTAATCCTGTCAAGTCCTTCTTTTGGACCCATTTAGGGTGTTTGATGTCATTAGACCACACCCCTTCTCATTACAAGATGCACATCACCTAATATGCTTTAATTTGGTAGTAGGCTTTCGAGCCTATACAGCTTGGAGTAAGACAACATGCATAAAGAGGATGATGGGTCAAATACCATTTGCCTATCATTCTGCACTCCCTGTATTTACTCAAGTATAAGCACCCCCCTCAGCTTATACTCAGGTCAGGGTCCCACTTACCTGTTCAGGTGTTCGCTGTCCCCCTGCGGGCAGCGGCAGCCTTTGTGGGTGGTCCGATACTCTTCTCCTCTCATAAGTCTCCTTCTTCAACTGCCGTTCTCCATGAGCAGCCACTATGGGGTCCGTAGCTACAAGAGGTGCTGGCCGTTTCTGGCTGACTGTACTTTCTTCTCTATACACGGTATTCTATCTGTTGTATTCCTCCCAGCCTGGACTCCACTGGTGAAATGTTAACAGACTTGGGCAGCACGCCATCTTGTGTGTGCCATATTGATATTTTAATTGTTATTTTTACTGTAGATGGGAATTTCATTTTGAAACTGCACTGCACATCTGACTTGGCAAGTATGCATTGCCCCCCCCCCCCCCCCAGGCCTTTATACTGGAGTCAGTAGGTTTTTCTCAGTTTTGTAGATAAAAATAAAGTAATAAAGTTGTCCGCCGCATGGGTGAAGGGTGATCAGTAGCCAAATTATATTCTGTATTTTAGGTATTTCATGAACCCATCAACCCCCCCCCGGGGTGCGCTCAGGGCAAATATTTTAAGACAATTGCTTTCAGCATTATAGTGCCAGCTGTCCGCGCTCTCTGGTGAGCTCCTCTCTCTGCCTCTGCAACAACAGTGTCTCCCAATCAATAGATTGATCCTTGTTAAATCTGCTGTGTAACTGGCAATATTGATCGGTGACTTGTGAGATTAGCGGGAGGCTGTCCGGGCCGCGAGTGATATTCGCTAATCCAGACTGGTGACGTGACTTGTGGAAGTATGTGTTGTGGTCCTAACGGCCCCTTTTCTAACCTCAGAGGCCCTATGCAAAATTATAGCACGGGGCCCCCCTGATGGCAAAGTTGTTGAGGGGTGGTTTGCTATCATTCAGCTGGCCGAATTGTTGCACCCACCAGATGCCAGAACGGTTGTCCATTAGTGATCGGATGCGGAATATGCTTGCGGGGTAGAGCAATGGGGACCTTCAGGGGTCCCTGGCGCCTTAGTGCGCATGCTCCGCATAGCAGAAGAAACTTCCTGGTTCTGAAGGAAATTGATCACATTTTCTGGCAAACCATTCAAATTAAGGAGTTCCTAGATTGCCAATTGATGTATATTATCAGGGGCGGTCCTAGGGAGATCGTCACCCCGGGTGTCCCCTCGGAAAAGCATCTTTGGTCCTGCCGGATAGCACTCCCGGGGGGGATTGCTGTTGATCACGGACGTTACTCCTCCATATGAACTTTCTCTCTCTCCCGTCAACCGCGCAATTGGTAAGCGGGTCGCTGGGGGGATGCCGCTCCCCGCCATGACTACATCTAATGTCGAGGTGAAGTGTTGTAATGACACAAACCCTTCAACTAAATTATGTTAATTGTTCTAAATAACTTTCTATCATATGTCTTCCATTCTCCTATTACATACATCATGTTTCCTCAAAATAAGACCTACCCTAAAGTAAGACATAGTTGCTTTTTCCCCTGTACTTCTAATATAAACCCTCTCCCCCGAAAATATAACTACCCATAGAAAAAGCTGCTGTCCCACTATCCCACTAAAACCTTGCCCCTTAGAACCCATACGCAATGGATGCGTTTTTTTCGTGCGTTGATCAATGCGTTAATGGTAAAAAAACAACACAACACACAAAAATGGACACGTCACAAACGCATCCCTGACCATGCCGGCGCTATGGGGCCAGGCCCCGCCCAGTCAGGTCTGCGTACCTGCTCGATTGGGCCCCTCACCTGCACCTACCTGGCCTGTGAGCGTCGGAATGCCCCCCCTGATTGGCCGTCTGTGCCCGCCCCTCTCCTGGCACTCTGGCGCCGACCCTCTCCCTGACGGATCCCTACGCTTCCCTAATGCATGGGTTGCGTTAATTGGATTTTTAAACAGCCATGCTTAACGTATATGTGGAGTCAAAGCCTGAGGCCATATGTCCACTGCAGATCATGGCGGGCGTTGGCACATTTGCAGAGCGGATTCCCGCTTCTTCGGGCTCGGGCTGCTATTGATGCAGCGGTCAAGACGCAGAAAAGCTTCAAATCAGCACTGCGGGCGTGCAGCTAAGAATACGCAGACACGTCTCATTCATCAAATGGGAGTGTCCTCTCGTCTGCGTCTTTTTTTCTGCGCGTCCGCAGCGGGGGAAAAAGATGGACACATACCCTAACGCTAGCCACACTGCGATGCGGGTACTGCAACCAAGTGCGGCTAGCTTGAAGATCATACACACCGGTCCATGTTGGGGAATAGCAGTGAAATATATTCCATTGTACCTTTTCCCAAGGATCAGGTCTGCGGGGTCCTCCGAATGTCACTTTTCCTGAAGCCCCCCTCCCGACAACCGAATTGTGTAGCGCGGCCGTATAACTGTTTCCCACATTTCAGAATCGACACAAAAGGACAGCAGAGTTTTATTGCTCAAATTTTACACCAAAAATCCCCACTGTGAGCGTCTGACGCGCGGGGGGAGTGCGCTGAAACACTTGTCCCCGTTCCATCTTCTCACAGGAGCCCCGCGAGCCTCGCTTATTAAGATGATATTTCACTTACAGTGTATAAACCCATACGGTGTGAAGGGACGGAGTGTCAGCTCTGGGGGTTCACCAGATTTTCTATTATTAGGTTCATTCACCTCAGTATGGGATCGTTAAAGGGCGCTTCCCCGCGTCTACAATAGTGACCAACGGACAGAGCAAAGGGGTCCGAGAGCTGCTGGGGGGGGGGGGGGGGGGGGGGAGGACACACAGACAGCACAAACTACTTAATACACAGACACGAACTGAGGCACATACATACAACCATACAGAAAGACCCAGAGACAGGCATACCATCATACAACACATACAGAAAGACACAGAGAACAGGCACATCATACACACATACCGAAAGACACAGAGACAGGCACATACATACAACACATACAGAAAGACCAAGACTCACATCCAGATCACACGACAGAAAGACAAGAGAGTCACATACATACAACACATACAGATAAGACACAGAGACAGTCACATACATACAACACATACAGAAAGACACAGACACAGGCACTTACTTAAAACACGCAGAGAAAGACTTAGAGACGCACCTGCATACAACATAGAGAAGGACACATAAAAAGGTCACATACATACAACACCACAAAATAAACATAGACACATACATGCATACATACATACATACTACAGACACATATATACAACACACCAAAAGACACAGAGACAAGCACAATGCATACAACACATCCATAAAGGCACATAGACAGGCACATACACACAACACGCACACAAAAAAGACACAAAGCGTTTCATAAATACAACACTCAGAAATACACGTAGACACCACACACAGAGACACATACCAGTTTTTGTCAAAATTATTCAACCCCCCCCTGAATTTAGTGTTTTGGCCGTTTTGACATTGATTTTGATCATTTCAGTCATCTTGTCTACAATTACCATTATACACTCGAGGTATAAAGCGTGGGGTGGCGGACGTTGCTCATTTTAATTTATTTTGTGTCCTGTATATCCATATCACATAAATGTAACAATAATAGGACAAGTACGAAAAAGTATATGTGATTTGCTTTGGATGTAGGACAGAACACTATTGTAGTGGACGTATACACAAATACGTTTATTTTATTCAACTCACAGTCAAAACAATGTTAAATACATCAAAAAGGAGTGTGGAATTTATTGACCTCACAGGTCATACTTTCTATTACCGTTGATCCCAACAGAACAGAGTTCACATGCATAATGATCCCTTCCAAGAAGTAACCTCAACGTTTCGCCCATGTGGGCTTCCTCAGGAGGTATAGAGAGGGGATCTGATTTTTCAGAAAGAAACATACATATATCATTTACAATATCTATATTATTTTGGTATCGTCAAAGACATCGTACATCTATTTCTGACATGTTGTATCAATTAAGATAGTCTTACCAGTGTCTTGGCCTGATTTGTTGGGGAACCCCATTCATTGAAGTGTCAAGGTGAGTAAACACCAAATGAATCAAAAGTATACTCGAGTATAAGCCGAGGTACCAAATTTTATCTACAAAATTTGGAAAAAAAAAACGTATTGACTCGAGTATAAGTCGAGAGTGGGAATGCAGTCAGATAGTGGAGTTTTTAAATTAGAAAATATATAGACAGCACAATTGGCCCCTAGGAATTAATCAAACGGTGAACACCTTGCCTACTGTGAAGCATGGTGGGGGGTCATCATGTTTTGGGGCTGTTTTTGCTTCTGCAGGTACAGGGAAGCTTCACGTGTGCAAGGTACCCATGAACTTCTCTTCAGTACCAGGAGATATTGGAAGGAGATGTAAGCAGTCTTGTCACAAACCTAAAAGCTAGCCATACACGTGTCAGATTCCATGGCCAATTGATCACTCACCCGCTCGATCCTCCGGCTATTCTGCCGGGAAGCAGTGTGATCAATCGGCCCAATTAAGAGTATCCATCGCTGCATACCACCTTGTCCACGGATTCCGGTACTATTCTGTGTCCGATTGTTCCACCTCACAACTGGCACCTCCCGATCTGTGCAGAATCGGATCAGAAACACCAACTGTTTGTTTCTGGTCGGATCCATTCTGGGCCCCTGAACGATCCGACTGATCGATTGACAGGTGGGCTGCATGCTAAATAAATTTGGATACTCTTAATTGGCCGATTGATCACACCTACGATTCCCGCAATATCGTCCGGAATCGATCGGGTGAGTGATCAATTGGCCATGGAATCTGACACGTGTATGGCTAGCTTTAGGTTTGTGACAGACTGCATTACATCTCCTTCCAATATCTCCTGGTACTGAAGAGAGTTCATGGTACCTTGCACACGCTGAAGCTTCCCTGTACCTGCAGAAGCAAAACAGCCCCAAAACATGATTGACCCCCCACCATGCTTCACAGTAGGCAAGGTGTTCACCTGTTTGATTAATTCCTAGGGGCAATTGTGCTTTCTCTATATTTTTCTAATTTAGAAAACTCCACTATCTGACTGCATTTCCCACTCTCGACTTATACTCGAGTCAATACGTTTTTCCAATTTTTGTAGATAAAATTTGGTACCTCGGCTTATACTCGAGTATACTTTTGATTCATTTGGTTTTACTCACCTTGACACTTCAATGAATGGGGTTCCCCAACAAATCAGGCAAAGACACTGGTAAGACTATCTTAATTGATTACACATGTCAGAAATAGATGTACGACTTGTCTTTGACGATACCATAAATAATATAAGATATTGTAACTGATATATGTATGTTTCTTTCTGAACATCAGATCCCCTCTCTATACCTCCTGAGGAAGCCCACATGGGCGAAACGTTGAGGTTACTTCTTGGAAGGGATCATTATGCATGTGAACTCTGTTCTGTTGGGATCAACTGTAATTAGAAAGTCTGACCTGTGAGGTCAATAAATTCCCACTCCTTTTTGATGTATTTTAACATTGTTTTGACTGTGATGTTGAATAAATAAACGTATTTTGTATTACGTCCACTACAATAGTGTCTGTCCTACATCCAAAGCAAATCACATATACTTTTTCTTACTTGTCCTATTATTGTTTACATTTATGTGATATGGATATACAGGACCACAAAATAAATTAACTGAGCAACGTCCGCCACCCACGCTTTATACCTCGAGTATATATGGTAATTGTAGACAAGATGACTGAAATGATCAAAATCAATGTCAAAACGGCCAAAACACTAAATTTCAGTGGGGGTTGAATAATTTTGAACACAACTGTATGTGTCTCTTTGTGTGTGTGTCTACGTGTATTTCTGTGTGTTGTATTTATGACACTGTCTTTGTGTCTTTTTTTGTGCGTGTTGTGTGTATGTGCCTGTCTATGTGCCTTTATGGATGTGTTGTATGCATGTGCTTGTCTCTGTGTCTTTCTGTGTGTGTTGTATATATGTGTCTGTATGTATGTATGTATGTATGCATGTATGTGTCTATGTTTATTTCTGTGTGTGTTGTATGTATGTGCCTTTTTATGTGTCCTTCTCTATGTTGTATGCATGTGCCTGTCTCTAAGTCTTTCTCTGCGTGTTTTAAGTAAGTGCCTGTGTCTGTGTCTTTCTGTATGTGTTGTATGTATGTGACTGTCTCTGTGTCTTTCTGTATGTGT
>CM070038.1:100673431-100683542 GCA_036250615.1 Ptychadena robeensis
TCCATTGTACTTTTCCCAGGATCAGGGTCTGCGGGGTCTCCGCGAATGTCACTTCCTGAAGCCCCCCTCCGCAGACAACGATATTGTAGCGCGGCCGTTAAACTGTTTCCCACATTTCAGAATCCGACACAAAAGGACAGCAGAGTTTTATTGCTCAAATTTTACACCAAACACAAAATCCCCACTGTGAGCGTCTGACGCGCGGGGGGGAGTGCGTGGAAACACTTGTCCCCGTTCCATCTCTCACAGGAGCCCCGCAGAGCGCGCTTGCTATATTAAGATGATATTTCACTTACAGTGTATGAAACCCATCACGGTGTAAGGGAAGGGACGGAGTGTCCGCTCTGTGGGTTCACCAGATTTTCTATTATTAGGTCATTCCGACTCAGTATGGGATCGTTAAAAGGGGCGATTCCCCGCGTCTACAATAGTGACCAACGGACCGAGAGCAAAGGGGTCCGGAGAGACTGCTGGGGGGGGGGGGGGAGGGGGGGACACAACAGACAGGCACAAAACTACTTAATACACAGGACAGAAGGGCACATAATACAACACATACAGAAAAGACACAGAGGACAGGCAACATACATACACAACATACAGAAAGACACAGAGACATGGCACATACATACAACACCTACAGAAAGACACCAGAGACAGGCACATACATACAACACATACAGAAAGACACAGAGACAAGCATCACATACAACACACATACAGAAAGACACAGAGACCAGTCACATACATACAACACATACAGAAAGACAACAGACACAGGCACCATTACTTAAAAACACGCAGAGAAAGACTTAGAGACAGGCACATGCATACACATAGAGAAGGACACATAAAAAGGTCACATACATACAACACACACAGAAATAAACCATAGACACATACCTGATACATACATACATACATACAGACACCAATATACAACACACACAGAAAGACACAGAGACAAGCACATGCATACAACACATCACATAAAGGCACATAGACAGGCACAATACAAACACAACAACGCACAAACAAAACAAAACACAAGACAGTCATAAATAAAACACACAGAAATTAACACGTAACACCACACACAAACGAGACACATACAGGTGTGTTCAAAATTATGTCAAACCCCACTGCACAATTTAGTGTTTTGGCCGTTTTGACATTGATTTTGATCATTTCAGTCATTCTTGTCTACAATACCATATATACTCGAGGTATAAAGCGTGGGTGGCGGACGTTGCTCAGTTAATTTATTTTGTGGTCTCTGGAGCATATCATCACATAAATGTAAAACAATAATAGGACAAGTAAGAAAAAAGTATAGTGATTTGCTTTGGATGTAGGACAGACACTATTGTAGTGGACGTAATACACAAATACGTTTATTTATTCAACATCACAGTCAAAAACCATGTTAAAATACATCAAAAAGGAGTGGAGAATTTATTGACCTCACAGGTCAGACTTTCTAATTACAGTTGATTCCCAACAGAACAGAGTTCACATGCATAATGATCCCTTCCAAGAAGTAAACCTCAACGTTTCGCCCATGTGGGCTTCCTCAGGAGGTTATAGAGAGGGGATCTGATGTTCAGAAAGAAACATACATATATCAGTTACAATATCTTTATATTATTATGGTGTATCGTCAAAGACAAGTCGTACATCATATTTCTGACATGTGTAATCAATTAAGATAGTCTTACCAGTGTCTTTGGCCTGATTTGTTGGGGAAACCCCATTCATTGAAGTGTCAAGGTGAGTAAAACCAAATGAATCAAAAGTATACTCGAGTATAAGCCGAGGTGCTACCAAATTTTATCTACAAAAATTGGAAAAACGTATTGACTCGAGTATAAGTCGAGAGTGGGAAAGCAGTCAGATAGTGGAGTTTTCTAAATTGAAAATATAGAGAACGCACAATTGCCCCCTAGGAATTAATCCAAACAGGTGAACACCTTGCCTACTGTGAAGCATGGTGGGGGTGGTCAATCATGTTTGTGGGCTGTTTTGCTTCTGCAGGTACAGGGAAGCTTCAGCGTGTGCAAGGTACCCATGAACTCTCTTCAGTACCAGGAGATATTGGAAGGAAGATGTAATGCGCTCGTCACAAAACCTAAAAGCAGCCATACACGTGTCAGATTCATGGCCAATTGATCCCACTCACCCGATCGATTCCGGCGATTCTGCGGGGAACGCAAGGTGTGATCAATCGGCCCAATTAGGAGTATCCATCGCTGCATACACACCTTGTCCAACGGATTTCCGGGACGATTTCTGTGTCCGATTGTCCACCTCACAACTGGCAACTCCCCCTGATCTGTGCAGAATCGGATCAGAAAACCAACATGTGGTTCTACTGTCGGATCCGATTCTGGGCCCCTGAACGATCGGACGTGAATCGATGTGACAAGGTGGGAGCATGCATTACCGGCACGATCGTTTGGGTGCCACGCGCGCCGAAATCGATCGTGCCGGAATCCGGTGCGAAATCCGAACCGTGTATATGGGGGCCTTAAGGCTTGGGAGACGTTGTACCTTTCAACAGGACAATGATCCCAAGCATACCTCCAAGTCCACTACAGCATGGTTGCAGATGAAAAGGCTGGCATACGATTTTGGAGCGGCATCGCAAGTCACCAGACTTAAATCCGATTGAGAACCTCTGGTGGGACTGAAGAAAGCAGTTGCAGCACGCAAGCCTAGTAAATGGTGACTTAACTGGAGTGCTTTTGCCCATGAAGAAGAATGGCTAAGATCACCCGTTAGGATCGCTGCCAAGACCACTTGTGTCACGATCAGCTTCACGTTGTAAAGACTGGAAAAGGATGTTGTAAACTAGTAATAGAATGAAATGTCACTTGGGGGGTTGAATAAAACTGATAATGATTGTGACACAGAAAAGAAGTGTGTGGTGATGTATTTCATTATTAATGTTATGTTATATTTGTCTGACTTACAAGCGCCCTCACTGATTTCATTGTAAACAAGATGACTAAAATGATCAAAATCAACGTCAAAATGGCACAAAAACACTCTCAATTTCAGTGGGGGTTGAATAATTTTGAACACAACTGTATATACACACACACAAAGAGACCACATAGAAAGGCACATAAATCAAACACACACACAACATATAAACGTAGAACCACATACAGGGAGTGCAGAATTATTTGGGCAAATGAGTATTTTGACCACCATCATAACTCTTTAGCATGTGTGTCTTACTCCAAGCTGTATAGGCTCGAAAGCCCTACTACCACTTAAGCATATTAGGTGATGTGCATCTCGTGTCAATGAGAAAGGGGTGTGGTCTCAATGACATCAAAACCACCCTATATTAGGTGTGCATAATTATTAGGCAACTTCCTTTTTCCTTTTGCAAAATGGGTCAAAAAGAAGGAATCTTGAACAGGCTTAGAAAAGTCAAAAATAGTGAGATATCTTTGCGCGGCGATGCAGCAACTCTTCTTAAAATTGCAAAGCTTCTGAAGAGCGTGATCATCGAACCAATCAAAGCGTTTCATTCAAAAATAGTCAACACGTGGTCGCAAGAAGCGTGTGGAAACAACAAAGGCGCAAGAATAACTGCCACAGACTGAGAAAAGTCAAGCGTCTTCAGGCTGCCAAGATGCCACTTGCCACCAGTTTGGCCATTACTTTCAGAGCTGCACAACATCACTGGAGTGCCCAAAAGCCACAAGTGTGTGCAATACTCAGAGACAGAGAAAGGCTGAAAGACGACCACCACTTGAACAAGACACAAGAAGGGGCCCAAGAAAACTCTCAAGACTGATTTTTCTAAGGTTTATGGAAGGATGAAATGAGAGGAGTCTTGATGGGCCAGATGGATGGGCACGTGGCTGGATTGGTAAAAGGCAGAGTAGCCTCCAGTTCCGACTCAGACGACGCAAGGTGGAGGTGGAGTACTGGTTTGGGTGGTATCATCAAAGATGAGATTGTGGGGCCTTTTCGGGTTGAGGGATGGAGTCAAGCTCAACTCCCAGTCCTACTGCCAGTTTCGGAAGACACCTTCTTAAGCAGTGTTACAGGAAGAAGTCTGCATCCTCAAGCAAAATTGTTATCGCAGGCAATGCTCCACACACGCGTCTTCCAAGTACTCCACAGGTGGCTGGCAAGAAAAGGGTATAATAAAAGAAGAAAACCGAATGATATGGCCTCCTTGTCACCTGCCTCTGAACCCCCATGGAACCTGTGTCCATCTCAAATGTGTGATTTACAAGGAGGGAAAACAGGTACACATCTCTGAAACGTGTCTGGGGGGCTGTGGTGCGGCTGCACACAACTGTGATGGTGAACAGATCAAACACTGACAGCAATCCATGGATGGCAGGCTTGGAGTGTCCTTGCAAGAAAGGCGGCTATATGGTCACTGATTTGTTTTTGAATGTCAGGAAATGATATTTGTGTAATGTTTGAATTATATTGGTTCACACTGGTAAAAATAAATAATTGAAAGGGTATAAATATGTTTTTTGTTAAGTTGCCTAATAATATGCACAGTAATAGTCCACCTGCACACACAAATCCCCCCTAAAAATTAGCCTACTTCAAACTAAAAAACTACTTCCAAAAAATATTCAGCTTTGCCATATAATGAGTTTTTGGGTTCATTGAGAACCATTGATTGTGTTCAACTAATAAAATGTATCCTCAAAAAATACCACTTCCCTAATAATTCTGCACTCCCTGTAATGCATACATAATACACAGACAAGGCACATACATACATATACACAGACAGGCACATACATACATACAAATACACAAACAGGGCAATACATAAATAATACACAGCACAAGGCAAATACATTTACATAATACACAAGACATGCCATACATACATACATACATACATACTACATACTACATAAATACATAATCCACAAGGACAGGCACATACATACATAATACACAGGACATGCACATACATAAATACATACATACATACATATCATTAACATACATAATACCACAGACAGGCACAAACATACATACTACACGCACATACATACATAATACACAGACATGCACATACATACATACATACATACATACATACACACATACATACATAATACACAGACAAGCACATACATACATACATAATACACAGACAGGCACATACATACAACACATACATACAACACATGTGGAAAAAGTGATGTGCTGGCAATATTTACATCAGTTATAATCCATGATGACTTAACGACTGGAGCTCCAATGTGTGAGGCATCAAGTCTGTCATGGCCTGCTGAACCTACCATTAGAGGTAGGTAGGCTGAGCCATTTTGTTTTATCACCTTTCCATAATATCATCTACAAAATGGATGATTTCAGATGAATTGATCTGCTTGTCCTTTACTTGTTAGTACCAGGGTAGTAGGGTATAGGTCAAGCCACTCTGAAGCCTATATCGGAGGCAGGGCCGGGCCGACACAGAGGCTGGAGAGGCTCCAGCCTCTGGGCGCTGGTCAGGTCTGGGAGCTGCTCAGTGGGTTAAACTTTAACCCCCCCCCTAGCGCTTCTGACGGCTCCATCTCGTCCTGCACTTTCTTCTCAGTATTGCAGTTGATGATATGGCGCCATCCAGCTAAGCTCAGATCCCCCGGCATTACATACTCACTGTTCTCTGCTGCTGCCAGGGGATGCTCTAAGCTGGCCGATGTCACCCCTCTCCCAGCCCAATTTGCGTATGAATGTCCCGCGGCCCCACGTGCCTGGGGGGGGCGGGGGGGCGCAGGACATTCATATGCAAATTGGGCTGGGAGAGGGGCGCACTTGGGCAGCTCAGCCTCTGTTGTTGGTGGACCTTGTCCCGGCCCTGATCGGAGGCCTTTAATATCGGAGGCCATTAATATCTAAAGCCATTAATTCCGGCAGAGTCTGTGCGTGGTTGTGGGATGGAATCGGTTAGTGACACTTATAGACTCGGCGCAGACACCGTATCATCATCCATAGAAGAGGCCTGTCACTGTGCGGCCGCCTGTAAATCCCCAGGAATTCCAAGGAAGCTGAGACCGATAATCTGGAGAGAATGTCCTACAGATGGTCACCCCAGGTGGGATAATGAAGCTCTTCTGACGTTCAGTATGGGGCATATTTCACGGACATACATCAGATTTGCAGGAAGACTATCCTTCTCGTTTGTTGTAACAGCAGAAGATGTTGATGTGTGAGTGGCGGAGTCTGGAATGTGTGACCGGTGGGGTCAAAGAGGACAACAACGTATTTAAATGAATAGAAAATATATCAGGCATGTTCTAGAAACTCATTCTGACATTGTCTACAAGCATTGCTTTAAAATTATATATGAATGAATGATTATTAGAAGCCTTAGCATGGCCAGTGCTGAACCACAGGCAATGGACTCTGTGTTGGGTCTTGGCTACGCCAACCATTTAGAGACCTTTAGATCAAGCAGAAAGATGCCCCCCAGGAACCCAAATAAACGTGCAGGAGTGTCAAACTATGAGTGTCCCATAGAGCTCTAGGGTTTTGGGTGTTGGTGAGAGAGGCCAAAGCAAAGGTCAATGTCACCTGTTGAGCCATGCCAAAATGGCATAAAAATTTATGCCTGCAGATATGTCTTCCTGGGCGCTCTGCGGGTCAGGTACTGTCATGGGTCATTTGTGGTCAGGAAGATGAAAGAGCAAGCACTGCCCATCTCTTGCACCCGGGTGCACCGCACGTAACGGGGCGAATCAGGGGACAATAATGATCTCACCCCTATGTTACCACGAACTCCCTCCAGGCCTCTACATACACGTACCTCCCTTCCATCCAAGGAGCAGCCAGGCCTCACGGTCCTCACCTGCAACAGCGGCTGAGAGGGCTTTCTTCCCTTAAGCAGGTCCTTGCGCACATCCCTCAATAAAGGGCCAAGACACATCAGATTGTTGTGAATACAGTGCCCCTTTCTTGCAGTAGCGTCACAGTGGCAGTTACACTCCACAATCTTCCTGGGAACCACCTGGGAGCAGCATCTGCCAGTAACAGTCTTTACCCTAGCCTTCTTCACCCATGTGACTTCTCCTAGGCTAGGACAGCCCTTTCCCCCAGCAAGGGGAACAAGGGTGAGGCCTTAAGGCTGCCATACACGGCACGGATTCGTGCCGGATTCCGGCGCGATGGATTCCGGGCGCGTGCACGCGGATCCATCGTGCCGGAATCCCCTGCAGCCCACCTTGCCCGTCCGACCACATCCGATGGATCGGGGGCACAGAATCGGATCCGAGGAAGAACCAACCTGTTGGTCTTTTCGGGTCCGATTCTGCTCTGATCAGGGGGCGTTGCGGTCAGGGATGCGATCCATCGGACACGGATCCGGCCGTACAAGGTGGGCTGCCACAATCGGGTTCCCTAATTGGCTGATCGTTCTCACCTGTGGATGCCGGCGGAATCGCCGGAATCCATCGGGTGCTGAATCGATCAGCCAGGGAATCCGTGCCGTGTATGGCTAGCTTTAGTTATATCTCAGTGCAGGCCTGGTCTTGGGATATGCAGGCCTGGGGCCTGTTCCCACTAGATCCAGTACACCTCTGCTCTCTACTTCTCTGCTGCTAAGAAGACTTAGCTGCTAAGTAAGTACTTAACCTCCCTAGCTTTCATGGGAGCCCAGCTCATCCAGAGTTTGTTCTTCACACAAACTCTGGACGAGATGGGCTCATCACCAACACAAAGAAGGTTAACTGATATAACCTTCTATTCTCCAAGATCACAACATCACATGTTCCAAAAGATTTGCCTTGTCACCTCCCACCTATGTTTTGCCCAGAAACAGCACAAACATATTCACTGACATTTTTCATAGAATCCTTATTAACTCTTCACTGACCATGGCACAATACAGTTGACCCTTAGTCCACCTCCCTACAAACATACTTGGGCATCACACTAAAGGTACACATACACAGGTCAGTTCCCATGCGATCGAGCAGCGATCGCAGCGTGGTGACCCCCAGGTTTAGACACAGTGGGATCGTGTGCGGCCTGTGTTCCTGAGAGAGAGGAACTGGGTGAGGAGCTGGCCGTAAGGAGTCTGCAAGAATTCATTTGTGCCTGTGCAGAGACCTCACTTTTGGACTGTCTTGTTGTTACCGTCAGGGGCGGGCATAGGCAGATCTGTGCCCTGGACAACCCCCCCCATCCACCACCCCACCCTTCTCCCCAGATGAGTCACTGCCAGAGAGCTCTGAGGGGCTAAGGGGGTGCTGGTGAGTCACAGATTTACAGCCGCGGACTTGATAGGGGGGCACGCTGGGTGGGGGGCATAAAAAAAACTTTAACTG
This sequence comes from Ptychadena robeensis, assembly GCA_036250615.1. Taxonomy (NCBI): domain Eukaryota; kingdom Metazoa; phylum Chordata; class Amphibia; order Anura; family Ptychadenidae; genus Ptychadena; species Ptychadena robeensis. The sequence continues at coordinate 100,681,759 of CM070038.1, forward strand.
CCCCCCCCCCCACAGCATGATACCGATCTGGGCAACCGCCCATATTACCCACATGCGGGTCCTGTGTTCACCATCCCCCACCTGGCATTAGATTTCTTTAGAAAAGCCAACAAGACCTTCTCACAAGTCTCCTTATCTTCTACACGTGTGTACGGCAAAGATTATATACACAAAGATTCTCTGCATCACCTGTGTGTTGTCATGTGATCTCGCCGATAGCTGTTCATCAATACGGCGTGCGGCGCCAGGTCCGGGTTTGGTCACAACTCCTTAACCTTCTGAGCGTCTAGCCCGAGTTAACTCGGGCTGAGTTTCATGCATCATGAAACTCAGCCCCAGTTAACTAGAGCCGCGCTCTAGGTATCGCCGTCTTCCTACGGCGGTCGGGAGCACCGGCATGTATGCCGATGCTTCCGGGTCCGCCCCCGATCGCGTCACCAGTAGACCTCCGTCAAACTGGAGGGGCGTCGCTTTTCATCAGCATAAGTCCGGCGTCTCCAGTGACGCCAGGCTTATGTTAATGACCTCCAGCTGAGCAGGAAATCACGGCGGAGCATATTGTGCTCCGCCGCGATTGCCCGTGGCACGGTTATGAAAAAACCGTGCCACGTGGCAAACGCTCAGAGGGTTAAAGATGCAAATTGAGATTTTCAGATCCTGACGAGTCTTTTATTTTGTCCTTTGCTGTCTATCAGTCGGCTCCTTCTAGTGATAAATGAGAAGTCAGACACGTGGCGCTCCTCACATTGCTTATTCAACAGCATGAAACACAGTAAAATGTAAAGAAAAGGCCAATACTCAGCAAAACCATAGTGGTTGTGTCTTTGCCACGCCCCTATTTATTCATTCGAAAAAAACATTTGACCACTATGGTTTTGTTGCGTTTTGGAGTTTTGGCCTTACTGCGCCTTACTGTTACGCAGAGCCGTTTCTCCTGGTATGTGAGATATGCGTGCGCATAGGGCCCCAGGGACCGTGGTGTCCCCAGAACCCTGCCCCATATGCATACTACACACCTTCCCCGACACAAGTTCCCTCCCCTTTCCGATCTGAGCTGCACGGGTAGCCATGGGGGGGGGGGGGTGTTTGGTTGTGTTGGCTTGTGTGTGGTGGTGTTGGTGAGAGGTGTAGGTGGTTTTCCTTGAATAGCCAGTCGTCCCAGTCGACCGCTTCGCAACTAGCACCAACCCCAGGGACTACAGCTTTGCATGGGCGTCCTTCCTGTCCCTATCAGAGCAGCGCTGGAGAAGAGGATTGTTGCCCTCCCTCAACAGAGGGCCCTAGGAAAAAACTTGCCTAGGGCCCCCCACAGGCTAGCAGCGGCCCTGCTGTTATGGACCTGGGAAGGTGCCCGTCTCATGTTTGCTTCCTTTTTGTTACCTGGAGAATCGCTGGCATGCATCTTCTGGAGTATTAATGTACAGACAGAGTGGATATAATGCACACTTTTTGGATGGGTAGGTATAACGCCTTAGACATTCTGATGGCCATAGGCTTGCAGATCATTTGGTCCAATCTGGTCCTCTCATCTTTCCAAATGACCAAATGGGGCCAACGACTGTCCAATAGTGATGAGCAACTAGGCAATAGTGTTGAGCTCAGATATTAGATTTTCGAATATTTAGCTTGAATATCGCTATTTTGCCATTTCGCGAATATTCGCGAATATATCATCGGATATCCGACGCGATCGTGATTTTTTTTCGCTTTTATTTTTTTTCGCTTTTATTGCGCTTTTATAATCGCGATCCATTGCAATGAATGGGATCGCGATAATATAATCG
>CM070038.1:100691317-100703026 GCA_036250615.1 Ptychadena robeensis
ATAGGGGGTGAACTATTTTTGCCATGTGTTCGAGTATTCGCGCGAACGCGAACATGCGATTAGTAGGATTAGTAGTGACAGTGGTCAATACCTATTGGTAATATAGTAATGGTGGTGTCAGTGGCCCATACCTCTACTAAGTGGTCTACTTAAAGAGTTGAGATGCAACATAAGATAATACACACAGGTACAGATTATGACAGAGGAGGAGTTGAGGACCCTGCCCAATGGGGCGTACAATCTAATAGCTGAGGAGGTATATTTAGGTTATAATAACAGAGATTTAGACTCATTTCTTGTAAAATGTCTCATTCACACCTATGGTCTGTGTGGATAGAGCACCAAATATGTCTAATGCTGTCTATTTGTACAGAATCCTTTTAAGAACCTATATATATAGGGGTGCCCATAAATTTTTTAGTGAGCTCCTCAGATAGTACCAGGAGATGGTGGTTGGTACTCACCTCATATGTAGGGTGGTCTTCCTCACTGTCTCCCTCACTGTCCTCTGTGTCAGCCTCCTGCTGCAGATGACCTCCCTGTTCCTGATTGATCCTCCGATTAGCTGTCTCCATCCACAGGTCACCAGCTGGCTTTGGGTCACATGTAACTCTCACAGTACAACACGTTTGATCCCCAGATCTCATACCTCAGTAGTATAACCCTGAAATTTTCTAAGTTAATAACTAACCCCTGAGACTACCTGCAGTGCAAATGTCAACCTTTCATAGTCATATTCCAGCTGTCACACAGTGCTTTTCTCTTGTCATATGCCTACTCTGACTTTCATCCCCCAGATCTCCAACACCCTTAAAATACCACTCTTTTATTTTGGATTAGTAATTTACATTCCCAATTTCACGCCCCTAACTGCAACCTTTCATAGTTATTCATGTTTCCCTGCAGTTATCCCAGTGACATAAATTGTATAATTTAACAATAAAAACTCTAAAATCTAAAAAATGTCACTTCAGTAGTGTATACATGATAAAGTGAAGTTGTTCGTACAGCTATTTCATGTGTGAGGGATGCCCATTGTGCTGCCGATCTCTCCCCTCTATGGTTGACAGCCAGACTTCTCGGAGGCACCTAATAGCTGCGGCCGCCCAGACACAGAGCGCCTCCAAGTTGTTAGTACACACATGAGCTGTGTAAAGGCCCCCATACACGTGTCGGATTCCCACCGGATTCCGGCACGATCGATTCCGGGGGCGTGCACGCCAAACGATCGTGCCAGAATCGCATGCAGCCCACCTTGTCCAATCGATCAGGTCCAAACGTTCAGGGGCTCAGAATCGGATCCGACGGAGAACCAACATGTTGGTTCCATCAGATTGATTCTGCACAGATCAGGGGGAGTTGCCATTTGTGAGGTGGACAATCGGACACGGAATCGTCCCGGAATCCGTTGGACAAGGTGGTATGCAGCGATGGATACTCTTAATTGCCCGATTGATCACACCTGCGATTCCCGGCAGAATCGCCGGAATCGATCGGGTGAGTGATCAATTGGCCATGGAATCCGACACGTGTATGGCTTGCTTTACAATAATGCCGATACGCAGAGCGAGGTTTGGTCCTCTTGGAGTACCAGAGTAGCACTTATGTGCACCCCTGTATATATTATCTGCTGTACCTTTTCCACACCAGACTATGCCACTGCTTCTTGATAAAATTTCAATACACTTGGAGGGATAAGAAGAATTGAATGTCCTAAATTGTTAAAAAAAAAAGTTAAGACCCAATTTTCTTATTTTCCGCAAATGGAAATATGAAGGCTTTGTGCTCGGTGGAAATCCAGGGACCGACGTAATGTTTCCCAGCTGACCCTCGCCATCTGCTGAGCTTGGGATGGGACCTGTACAATCACTGAACATGCTGGAGCAATTACTTATTCGGCATCTCAGCGAAAGGAGAAAGGGAAACATTAGGAGGATAAGTCAGAGGGAACGGGGAGATAAAGTCTGGGGGCGCACAGGAAATAGGAGCCGTGTGTATGGTCACACAGTAGGAGTGGCAGCGGTGGCATGGAAAACGCAGAGTGCCCTCATCATACACAGATGTTCAGTTCTAGACATTAAGCCGACACTATCGATGACTGTCGGTGCTCCGTGTGGAACGCCATGCAGCTTGGGACCTTTCCAAAACCATTTCCCAAATTGCTGGAAAGCGCAAACTCTCAGCAGACGTTGGTGATTTGCTTTCGCAGTGGAAGTTCAATTAGTTTGCTCAGTTCTGCGCCGGTGGCACAAAGCTGTCTCCCTGGACGGAGATGTCTGATGGTGTGTGATACATTGCCAGACTACATGGTCCTGTATGATGGTGTGTGATACATTACCAGACTACATGGTCATGTATGATGATGTATGATGGTGTGTGATACATTTCCAGACTACATGGTCATGTATGATGATGTACGATGGTGTGTGATACATTGCCAGACTACATGGCCATGTGTGATGATGTATGATGGTGTGTGATACATTGCCAGACTACATGGCCATGTGTGATGATGGACGATGGTGTGTGATACATTGCCAGACTACATGGTCATGTATGATGATGGACGATGGTGTGTGATACATTGCCAGACTACATGGTCATGTATGATGATGTATGATGGTGTGTGATACATAAACTTCCTCAGCAATGAGTTCCAAGAAACTCGTCCTAAGGGAAAGTATGGTCAACAGGCTCCTCACCCCATGTAAGGCCAGGGGCACAGTGAATGTCAGCGGGTGCTGGGTTTAGGTACGTTGCGCCGGTGTATCGGGCACACCAGCAATGGCTCCACGGCAGTTTTGGCATGGCCCAGGAGTAGGGGTCATGCACATGTTATTATGCTCTCCGGATGCACGCCGGGGCAAGGTAGGCCTGGGCTGGAGCAGTGGTGCTGTGTGGGCTGTCTCCTTCCTGTAAGAGCACGGCCCTTGGGGTCCGGCTACTTAAAGAGGCCCCTGCTACTGGCTAGCAAAACACCACCACTAGAGTTCCTCTCTCTCTGTTGTCATCTAAGCTTTTGTCTCCACTGTCAGTAAGGGCTTGTTTCCACCTGTGTGGAAGCCGGCGGCGCGATTGCTGCCGCTAAGAACCGCATGTCATGCGGTTTTTAGCGGCGGCCATTCACCTCTATGGCCGCGGTCAGTGCTGGGCGGCCGCGGAATAGCGCGGCCAGGGACTAGCCCATTGAACAGAATGGGCGCGGATGTATCCGCGCCATGGACAACCGCGGGCTTCCGCTTTAAGTGGAAACAAGCCCTAAGAAGGTGCTAGCGTTAATGTGTCCAAAACTTGTGGTTTTACATGGTGTCAGGGAAAGGCAATGTGGGTAATGCTCTAGCTTTTTATGGTAGCCATACACGGATTGGGTATTTTGCGATTTGATTATATTGCGTACAAAAAAATTGATCACCAGTCAAATATCAATCGATTGTACTGTCACACAGTCTTATAGTCTTATAGCCATAGTACACAATTGTATACAAATCGATCAAAATACTTAGAAACCCATCAGATACTTGTGCTGTCGCCAAAAATTTACCAACATGCCCAATCGATATCGATCACTTGGTTCGATCGCACCAGATGATCAGTGTTATGTCTCATGACCTTTGAAAGTTAATATTGTGTTATGTTCCTTTAAGAACTCATTGCATGTTGTGAGAACTGTCCCAGCCGGCTCTCCGTACTTAGTCTTGTGATGCTTAGCCCCTCCCCTATTCTTCTCCTCAGCAGCCATCTTCTTCATCATCTATCACCTCATATCATCTCCTGCTGAGCTGGGCAATTTGCTTTTTACCTGTCATTATTGATGTACATTACAAGATCTGCGTTCAGGAAAATAAAGCTTGGATTTTTCATCGTAGCAGTGTGACTGAGTAATCTATCTGTCTAATCTATGGGGATACAAACCTACAATTACCTCACGGACCAGTCAGGAGCACTGTCCCAGTAATAATTCATTTGTAGTCTGCCATAGGTGAAACAGAATAGGCAGCAATCGATTTCTGTTAGACGTAAACAGATCGATTTTTTGGTCGAGCTACCTTTAAGGTAGCCATACACGGGTTGATTCCTTTACGATCGATTCCCTATTCGACCATTCCAGTGGCATGAGGAATCGGCAATCAATTGTTCTGCAATCAATATGAACAGCACCATGGGTAACCGATTTGCATAGCAAAACAAGAGCCATTGTCTGTGGCCACTAAAGGTCGATTCCTCGAAATCAGAGGTTGGTCAGGAATGGCAGCAGGCAGGTGTGAACGCATTAGCACATCACAGTTAGGTGAAGACTTCTGGAGGATGGCCGGGTGTCAGGAAGAGCAGCAAGGAAGCCACTTCTCTCCCAAAAAAAACATCATGGACAGATTGATCTTCTGCAGAAAGTCTGGTGAAGTCTGGAGTGCTGAGAAAATGCATTGTTTTTCACCAAACTGTTGTTGGAAGAAGTTGCTGTTGGAGGGTACCATTCTTTATTCATGGCTGTGTTTTTAGGCAAAATTGTGAGTGAGCCCACTCCCTGGCAGATGCCCCAAACAATGGGGGACAGATTGATCTTCTGCAGAAAGTCTGGTGAATGGACTGCTGAGGACTGGGGCAAAGTCATATTCTCTGATGAAGCCCCTTTCCCATTGTTTGGGGCATCTGGAAAAGGGTTTGTCCGGAGAAAAAAAGGTGAGCGCTATCATCAGTCCTGTGTCACGCCAACAGTAAAGCATCCTGAGACCATTCATGTGTGGGGGGCTTCTCATCCAAGGGAGGGGGCTCACTCACAATTTCCCCCAAAAACACAGAGAGTTTGGAGTTCAAGTGATACCGTTTATTGGCTAACTGAAGTCATTAGAGAAGCAAGCTTTCGGGATATCGCAGATCCCTTCTTCAGGCTAATACAATTCACTGTCACAAATCCCCCTAGTGGACAGACCGCAGAGACTTCCCGATCGATTTCAACAAACAGAGAGTCCAACTTGATCGGTACAATCAGTGCGTCGCAACCGCCGGAATTGGGCCACAGTCCGACCACAAAGGGGGAGCGCGCAAAGATACAGGACCAGAAATAACACAATTCTTTGGTATTACTGCCACCATCCCATTATAATCGGGAAAAGGGAAACCCGTTCTGATTAGCACTATAAACGTCGGGGTAGCGACTCTTCAGAAAGCTAGGGAAGCGTTCTGCGGTATTCAAAGCAGGTATGAGGCTGAGAGAAATGACTTAAGAGTCATCTATTTTATGCAATACGAATTATTAAAATATACAATAATTATTAAAAATCAACAATTAAAGAGAGTGTAAGCCAGGGTAAAATAAAAGGGAAAAAACAGAAGAAATGATACTTAAGGTTGCTGAGGAAGAGTGTCCGTTTGTAGGGAAAGTCCAAGATCCATAAGTCCAAGAATTATAAGTCCAAAATGAAATGGCCACCAGCCATGTGGTCCTCAGCTGGTGTGGTTTCCGGTGATGTTAAAATGGAGGACCCCAGAAATTATTGGTCACATTAATACCAAACATTAATGAAATGTAATATCCAGTCATGAAGAAAGGTTATAACTTTGAGCCCGTCCATTCCAGAAGTACATATTTCATATCAGTGTGTCCGGCTGGGTCAGACGAATACACTGATATAAGTTTCATAACTGTATCAGGTATGATATCCAGTAAAATTATAACAGACAGTAATAGTGTGTCCGGTGCCGGTTTATGGTAGGAGTGTGATTTACGGTCCTTTGTAAGACCCTAGCTAGGGATGTACTTAAATCTTATCTATCTGCTTCCCACAGACAATTCAAACCAGAATTGTATTAGCCTGAAGAAGGGATCTGCGATATCCAGAAAGCTTGCTTCTCTAATGACTTCAGTTAGCCAATAAACGGTATCACTTGAACTCCAAACTCTCTATATTTATCGATGGCTAACACGGTACAACACTCTACTATCCCCAAAAACACAGAAACCATGAATAAAGAATGGAACCAAAACACCCTCCAACAGCAACTTCTTCCAACAATCCAACAACAGTTTGGTGAAGAACAATGCATTTTCCAGCACGATGGAGCACCGCGCCATAACGCAAAAGTGATAACTAAGAGGCTCGGGGTCCAAAACTTTTCTCTTCTTAATTCCATTGAGAACTTGTGGTCATTCCTCAAGAGGCGAGTGGACAAACAAAAAACCAACTCATTCTGACAAACTCAAAGAAGTGATTATGAAAAGCTAGCCATACACAGTCGGATTCCATGGCCGATCGATCACCTATGAGATCGATTCCGGCGATCTCAGCGGGAATCGGAGGTCCGATCGATCGGCCAATTAAGTGTGTCCGATCGCTACATACCACCTTGTCCCACGGATTCCTGGACGATTCCGTGTCCGATCGCTTACTCCACAAATGGCAACTCCCCCTGATGTGTGCAGAATCGGATCAGAAAGACCAACATGTTGGTTCTCTGTCGGATCCGATTCTGGGCCCCCGAACGATCGGACGTGATCGGACAGACAAGGTGGGCTTCACGCGATTCCGAGACGATCGTTTCACGTGCACGCGCCCGGAATCGGTAGTCCCGGAATCCGATGGGAAACGGACCCGTGTATGGGGGCCTAAAGAATGGTTGTATCAGTCAGGATTTGGCCCAAAAGTTGATTGTGAGCATGCCCAGTCGCAGTGGTCCTGAAAAAGAAGGGCCAACACTGCAAATACCGACTCTCTGCTTAAATCTCATGTCATTGTCAATGAAAGCCTCTGAAATGTATGAAGTGCTTATTATTATATTTCAGTACATCACAGAAACACCCGCAACAAAGATCTAAACGCAGCGCAGCAGCAAACTTTGTGACAACTAATATTTGTGTCATGCTCAAAACTTTTGGCCAGGACTGTACTAGTTACCATCAGCCATTTGAGTGATAGCTCCATGCTTTGGAAGAAGCATGGCCTGGGTGATGGAGAAGAGGGTTTGGCGAGAGTCTCCAACGTTTTAAGCAGGGACTGGGCCCCATAGCAAACATTTGTGATTCGATACAACTATGATATTAAACACACACAGATTCGATACAACTGGATTAACACAGGGAGGCGGGATGACCTCACGGTTCATCCGTGACACCCCCCTCCATCCCAACATGTCACTCCAATCCCTGCCCTTCCAGGAGTGGTAGGCCCCTTGTGAATATGGGTCCCATAGCACTGCTATGGCTGCTATAGTGGTTCCTACGCCACTGGTTTAAAGGAAAATAAAAACGAGGTCATGGAGGATACGGAAAGATCGAACACTCTGCTTTTAGAACTTGCTGCTGCAGTTATTTAAACTTTATCTTCCAGGTTGAAGTGCTGACGGCCGCACTGGCAGAGATTCTCATTTAGCTGTAAACAATGAACGCGGGTAATGGCAGAGCTGAGGATTGAGTCGGCTGATTGTCAGCTCTCTCTGGCTCCGTGTCAGCTGCTTTTTTTTGTCCCGCTCTAAGCGTCGAGAGCCAATCAAAGGGCCACAGGTGTGGAACGCAAGTGTCACTAAGGGGCCACTAAGGAAGCCGCAGCCAAATTCACGAGCTTTAACGCTACTTGCTAAATAGGCAAAAGTCTAATGGCTCCGGCGCGAGAGCGGTCAGCAGTTCTGACGCCGTCCCCGCGTGACTCTGTCATAACACGGAATATGAAGGTCAGGACGTTCCACAAATGATTGCATTTCACAGGAACGGTATTTAATGAGACGCTGCGCTGCCATGTACTATACAAGGGATGTTACAGACTTTGTGCAGATCATGCACAATTCAGCTGGATTAGCGTGGCTGCCTGTACATAACCCACATAGAATGCGTGTGATGGGGCTCATCCCCATAGCTGCGATCCGGCACGGCTTGCCACATTTTTGATCATGTGCGGTCGTAGCTGATTGCCCATTGGCATGAAGGGACTCATTTAAGAATTCTTTTAATGCGCCCCCATTCATTCTCTATGGCCACAATCAGTGGCAATCGGGTGCGCTTGGGCAAGATAACCCGTACACCCCACACTTCCTGCCTGCCCCAATCACGTCCAGAAAATTGCGCCAGATCACGCCCAATCGCAAAGGCTATGTTCCCACATCGGTGATTAATCGCCTCATGTTCTAAATTTTAATCGTGAGCAGAAATCGTTATTGATCGCGTCCATTCAAATGAATGGGCTTGTCCCCTCTCAACTGATGGGCGTGATCGCGCATGGCCACGATTGGACCCCCAATAAGAATCGCGTCTCTGTTCGCGCCCATAGACATGAATGGACGCAATATATGTTTTAGAATGGGGGCAATGTTAAAATAAAAATCGCGGGTAAAGATCTGGTCAATCGCGCCAGATCAAGTGAGTAATCGCATGCAAAGAAAAAAGCGCCCGATCACGCCCAAACGCTAGCTTAGCGATCTTCCACGACTATAATCGCGGTGCGGAGATCACGGCCATGTATTTGAATGGGCTCATCGGCAAATCACGGCTTACCACGTTTCTGATCATGTGCCGCGTGATCGCACCCATAGACGTGAATGGACGCATTTAAGAAATGGTCACTCTGTCAGAGCTCCAGAGGTCCTCTGTGGAGAGAGAAGAATCCAGAGGCACAATCATCTCTGCAGCAATCCACCAATCAGGCCTGTATGGAGGTGTGACCATACGGAAACCTCTCCTTAGCACATGGCAGCCGCCTGGAGTTTGCCAAAAGTCACCTGAAGGACTCTCAGACCATGAGAAACAAAATTCTCTGTTCTGATGAGACAAAGATTGAACTCTTTCGTGTGAATGCCAAGCGTCAGGTTTGGAGGAAACCAGGCACCGCTCATCACCAGGCCAATACCATCCGTACAGTGAAGCATGGTGGTGGTGGTTTCGTAGAAGAGTTGGTTTGGTAGACCTCCGAGACAGAATTTCTCGACAAAATTTTTGCTGCTTTGAAGGTCCCAATGAGCACAGTGGCCTCCATCATCTGTAAGTGGAAGATGTTCAAAACCACCAGGACCTTACTAGAGCTGGCCGGCCATCTAACCTGGGGAGGTGGCCAAGAACCCGGTGATCACTCTGTCAGAGCTCCATGGTGTAAATGCCAGGTTATCACATTTGGAAAAAAAAACAGGATGAAGGCAAAGATGACTAGTGTTGAGCTTGAATATTCGAATGCCGAATATTTTTCGCGAATATCGGCAATTCGAGAATTTGCCAATATCGCGAATATCTCGGCGGATATTCGCAACTCCGAATATTCGCAATATGGCCATGTATTGCGAAAATAATATGTGCATTGTGAAAATAAACATAGCATGTGACCATTCATTTGAAAGATTTTCGCGATGCGAATATGATTTTCGCAATTGTGAATATTATTTTTGCAATCCATGGTATTACCGCGAATATTCGAATTTCCGAATATAGAATCGAATATTAGTAGAATTATTCGCGAAATATCACAAATTCGAATATTGCCTATGCTGCTCATCACTAAAGATGACTGCAGCAATGAGTGGCATCCTGAATGAAAACCGTCTGTTGAACTCCTGGACAGGGCAGTAAAGTTGCCATGTTGGTTTAAGTAGAAGAGTTGGTTTGGTTTGCGGTCGTCTAGTGTAGCCAATTAGGTGATTTTAATCCCAATCATACAAAAGAGAAATTTTTTAAGACTTTTGCTTGCGTGTTTGCTTTGCTTGTGATTGGACGATTAAATAAACCAACTGAAGGTTCCTCTTCTCTAGTAGGACCATGCCGGTGCGGTGTGTTGCGTCTGGCGTTCCTGGCGGTGCGTCCTGTGATTTGTGTTGATTGGCTTTACGTTTTGCCTTTGATTTACAATCAGAAGAGAGCGTGTTGTTTTCATTTTATGGATTCCCGCTGACGCATGAACCTTGCTGAGGGGCATATTTAGCTGGCACGGAAGTCCTGCGTGGAGACTTCGCTGTATCAGGTGCACGTATTGTAATTTACAACGCCAGCCAAGCGTTTTACGTTTGTTCTTAACGATCTGAATACATTTCACAAACATTGACGCCTTGGGATTCTTAGTAAATCTCCCCCCCTCCTCCCCCATCGGGGGTCGTGTTTGAAAGTTGTTGCAAAAAGAACTGTTTGCGATGTTTGCGGCAACAGATAGAAAAGCGGAGCGCCTATGAAACAACTTCTGAAGAAGTGATGACAGTGGAGACACAGAGCAGGGAAACACTGGCTGCAGCTTTTAGCAGGCGCTGTTTAAGTGTTTCTCTGCTCTGTGTCTCTGCTCTGATTACCCCTGCTCTCTAACTTCCATCATCATAAGTGTCATCTGCATACATGTTTATCTCAAGAGGAGGGAGGGGTGGAGCGCAAGAAGTAAAGACAATCGAGACACAAAGCAGAGAAACACTGGCTGCAGCTTTTAGCAGGCGCTGTTTAAGTGTTTCTCTGCTCTGTGGCTCTGCTCTGATTACCCCTGCTCTCTACCTCCCATCATAAGTGTCATCTGTATACATGTTTATCGCAAGCAGCGATTGCGTGTGATCGCTTCCATTTAGTGGAATGGGCTAATCCCCACTTCAACTAAAGGCCGCGAATAGGTAAAGATGCCGTATTCCATGTACCAGAAGATAGGACGCACCCATATTTTTATAGAGGAAATGGAGATCCACAAATCACTGTGTGTCTCTGCTCTGATCATCCTTGCTGTCTACCTCCCATCATCATAAGTGTCATCTGTATACATGTTTATCTTTAGAGGAGGAAGGGGCAGAGCGCAAGAAGTGGTGACAGTGGAGATTTGGAGCAGGTCAACACTGACTGCTGCTTTTAGCATGCGCTGTTTGATTGTTGCTCTGCTCTGTGTCTCTGCTCTGATCACTCCTGCTCTCTACCTCCCATCATCATAAGTGTCATCTGTATACATGTTTATCTTAAGAGGAGGGAGGGGTAGAGTGCAAGAAGCAATGACAGTGGAGACACAGAGCAGATAAACACTGGCTGCAGCTTTTAGGTTTTTCTCTGCTCTGTGGGCACTGTTTCAGTGTTTCTCTGCTCTGTGTCCTCTCAACCACCCCCCCCCCTCCCCCTCCCACTTCCTGCCCGCAAGTGCCAGTGACCTCCATGCCACAATTCTAATGGTGGGAGATCGCTGGCACCCAGTGATCTCCCGCGGTCTCCTTCAATAAGAATCGCGGAAAGTCGGCCAAGTGGGGACATGGCCAAACACTGGCTGCATGAGTGAGTCTCTGCTCTGATCACTCCTTGCTTTGTATCCTTCCCTCCTTCTAAGAGACAATATACAGTGTATGTATTGATGGCATTTGGGAGAAGGGCTGGGGAGAGAGCAGGGAGTAATGAAAGCAGAGAAACACTGGCGTTGCTTTCACCAGCCAGTGTTTCTCCATGAATGCCCGGGCAGTATTCTTCCTGGCATTTGCTTTTTAAAAGACACAGACTCCCTCTTCCCCAAATCCATGTGTCTTAAAGAGAGACAAATACAGTAATTTGAGGAAACAATTCCAACAGCAGGTGTACGCTGACAGCAGGTCAAATGTGTGCGGACAGCAGGTCAAATGTGTGAGGACAGCAGGTCAAATGTGTGCGGACAGCAGGTCAAATGTGTGAGGACAGCAGGTCAAATGTGTGCGGACAGCAGGTCAATGCAGCTACATTTTGAATGTTCTATGATGTCATCAATAGTGATGAGCGACTAGGCAATATTCGAATTTGCGTAATTTCGCGAATATCCGCCA